>JARHVA010002400.1:1485000-1567500 GCA_037957365.1 Torreya grandis
ATGTAATTATGTTTCTTAATATGTGATTTATTACCATTTTTTTATCTAATTGTAATTTTATCTTCATTAGTTTAAGATAGACTTTTTGGGTATGCACAAGCCTAATTATGAATAGTGTTAATGGCATGCTTCAAGTAGTGATTGGACTTGAAATGTGTTATGGATCCTATATTATATTATTAAATTAATATTTTATTATTTTATTATATTATCCTACCATGTTTGGAGTTTAAAATTATCCCATAGAAGGCAATGTGTAACATGTCCTAAAGTAGACGTAATGGAATTAGGTCTCCATGAGACCTAAAGATGAAATGAGGCCTAATTGAGGTATTTTAGACCTAAAAAGACTCAAATAAAATTTTATTAAAATTTATTATATTTCATAATTCTATTCCATGTCTGACCTAAAAATTTAAGGGTTTTTAGCTAACCAAGAAGGATATGAACAAGAGACTTGTATAAAAACAAGGCAGTTTTAGGCCTATTTGGGAATGTTATGTGGAATCAAATAAAATAACATATTTTTCATAATATAGTGAGGTATTTTATACCATTATAATAGTATTAAGGATATGTGATGAATATTTGACAAATTTTATGTTTATGAGGATTAAGGCCATATGACCTAATTAGTCTTGAAGAGACCTAATTGAACAAAGAGGCCTAAAAGGTAGCTTTAGAGGGATAAGAGTGTGAAGAACTGAATAAGTGGTCATCATATCTTATTTTAGAAACAATGTGTTGTAAATTTTATCAAATAAATTAAGTGTATGAATTGGTGCTATGTTATTTAGGGGTTGGTGCCTCCTTGCAAGTTGGTGCTTGTTAAAGCCTATATGAATTGATGTTTATCTAGTTGCAGTTGGTGATCCATGTGAAGTAGGTGATTTAATAAATTTTGTATTTGTATTATATTAATGTATTCCATTTTCATATATCAATTTATTTTCTTCCCCTTGAGGGTTTCCCACATATTTGATATGTCCTTGTGTTTCATGCTTATGCAGATTGGTGTTTATTTTTGCTAAATATATATGCCTATTTGAATGGTTCATAATTTGTTAAGTGAAATTGATTAAAAAATATTTTTTAATACTAATTCACCCCCATATTAGTCATTTTTATTTCAACATTTGGTATAATATCCTAGTCCTTTAAACTAGGTCTAAAATCTTAAAGGAAATTCTAAAAGCAAGGATGGTTAGTCGACAATCTCGAGGTGGTTTATCTACTAATAATTCTGTATTATCCAATAGATCTAACTATGACTTTTATAATATTAGGATGAATATGTATGTTATGTATCAATGTCATAACATTTTTTATTTAGTTGTCTATGGCTATAGTTTTCCTCCTATTCTACTAATTGATGTAACATGTAAGAAGGCTAGTGAAAATAAATCCAAGGTAATGAATGACATTGTTTGTGGCCTATCAGAGGTAGAGCTTGTGAATAGGATTCACTATGTATTAGCTAAAGAGATATGGGAAAAAATTAATACTATCTATGAAGGAGGTGCCAAGGGGAAGATGGCCAAGTTGTAGACCCATCTGAGACCGTTTGAAAGTCTGAAGATGAATTAAGTTCAAATAATTACATCTTACCTATTGAAGGTTGATGAAGCTATCAATGTCATTAGAGGATTATTAGAAGAAGTGAAATAATCTAAAATTATTCAAAATTTATTTAGATCACTAACTCTTAAGTTTGTTTCTAAAGTGTCTATAGTATAAGATATGTGAGATTTGGACAAGATTGAAATGAATGGGATTCATGGTATATTGATTACCTATGAGATGAGAAAAAATGAAGGAAAAATTCCCAAGAAGGAAATAACTTTCAAATTTGAGAAAAATTCAAAAGCTAAAAAGGTCAATAATGAGGAATGTTCAGATGTTGATGATGATGAGGTTTACTAGGAAGTTGAGGTTTGGATCTAATAAGTACAAGGGTAATTTGCATTTCAAATGTTTCAATTGTGGTAAGATTGGTCACTTTGCTTCCAAGTGTCCTAATAAGGATAAAATTGAGCATGATGAACAACATGGAGATGATAGGAAGGTATATAATCCTAACAAGAACAAGAAATGTGTTAAGAGTTATAAATATGATAAAGGGTCATTTAAGAACAAGAGAAGTTTCTACACCAAAGAAGATAATAACTCATTTGATGTAGATGACACAAGTACATCTGATAGTGATGATGGAAGTAATGAACCTGAACATGAAAATAATGAAAACTTATTCATGGTCATAAATTTAGATAATGAGGTTTTCCCAAATGATAAAGGCCTTACGGTTGATTTAGAATTAGATGAAGAAGAGGCTGAAGTAAACCTTGAAGCAGAATTGGTAAGTGCCCTAGAGGAGTTGAAATTCCAAATAATAAATAATCATAAACTAAGATCATTAGATAAGGACTATGAAGAGTAGATAGGTTTATTTTAAGATGGATTGAGTAACACATAAAAGGAGTATGATGAGATCATTAGTCATATTGAAGCATAGATGGAGATATTCATTACTAGATTAATAACTAAAGAGGAAGAAGGAACCAGGTATGAAATTAAAGTGTAATTATTGAAAGTTGAGTTGAATCAAGCATATAACAAGGTGAAGACCTTGGTGAAGTCTAAAAAGAGAACTGAGGCTCTAGATGACATCTGGAGTATTGAAAAAATTGTAAGTTATAAGATAGGTCTTAGTTTTAAAGAAGACCAAAAGGTGGTATATCAAGTCAAGAAGAAAGATAATAAATATAAGAAGGTTAACATGAAAATACCAATCAAATATCATAATTTTATGAGATAGGATAATTCATTTAATATTTATTATTATACATATAACCAATTTTGTCATAGAGCAAGAGAGTGTAGAAGATGCTCTAAAAATGAATATGCATGGGATTAGGAAAGGAATAATTATTCAATAGGTATGAATAACGCTGTTTGATAAGTTTTTCATAATGTATGATTTATTACAAGATACTATCCTAATATATTTATAAGTTCATCAAGTAAAAGTAAGAGGTTTGAAGCCCCTAGAGTGCAAGAAAAAAGGCAAATAAATTTATGTAAACCAAAGATAGTAAAGATGAGTCATGATCAATCTATAATCTCAAGCAGACTATTTGTTGTGGTAAAACATACTTTAGGTGTAAAATAAAGTTAGGAAAATATATTATTAGCTCATATTTATAATCAAATTATTGATGAAGATGTCAAGCCTATAGTACCAATCAAGACTAACATGATCCTAAAATATATTCAGTCTTATGAGAGCATGGAGATCTAGGAATCTCTTAATCTTATGTTTTTAGTGACCCATGGAAAGGGGTGAATCCATTAGGCTTCATGGAGACACTCTTTAGTTAGCATAAACATGGTATATGCTTGGTTTGGGGGGAGATATTTAGGTTTTTTACTGAGCTTGATCTATGTTGAGAAGTGGTCTTGTAATCTAAGTTCATTTAAATGAGGTATGCATATAATAAGGGGGATCATGTTATTATAATTCTTCATAAGTTATGTGTGTTGATATTTTGTTTCAAAAATGTTTGGTTTTATAATTTTTAGTATGTATGACCCTTTGTCATTAATGTCAAATGGGGAGAAAGTTCATGAAAGGAGATTGACTAGATTGGCAGAGTTGAGAGTGAATATGTTTAAGAATATTTTACCATCAATGACAAAGGGGGAGTTTGTTGACAAGTTTTGTCATTGATTTCAAGGTTTATGTCATTGATGTCAAGATGCATCTAGTGAATATGTAAGGTGATTGTCTTTCAGAGAACTTGAACGCAACCTAATGTCTTTCTATTGAGAGAAAATTTGAAGGCAAATTAATGGTTCTCATATTGGTTGATTTAAATATTGTTGTAGTGGTGAAAAAATTTTATATGATGAGAGTTCTTGTTTGATAACATTGAATCAAGCATGTTTAAGTACTAGTTCTTAAGTATAAGATGTATTGAGAAGTTTAGTCTAGACCCTATGAGAAGATGTGCATAGTGAATTTTGGAGTAAGCATAAGATTTTGAGAATTTTTTAGCTTTATGAGATCACATAAGAGAAGTTTAGGTACTTTCATAAGTGTTTCAAGATTATTTACTAAGTTTCAAGTGCTTAAGAAGCCTTGTCATGACACTAGTCATAACATGAAGAGACCTTGTGAGAAGGTTTAACCTTGGTGGCTTGGTGAGCTGAGTATACACAGGCATGAAAAGATGTATATGTTTCTTGAGATTTCATGTGAGGCATTAGAGCACTTATTAAATTGTCAAGGTGAGCTTATAAGGGTAAGATCTTTAGACCAAGTCTGCACCTATACCACTCCTAAACATTGGCTAGCCTAATGAGGTATAATGGTCTATTGTAAAGGCATTTGAAGGTTGTATGTCTATTATATGGAGAACCTAAAAAAATCACTTTTTTGGTTTTTTAGGTTCGTGATTAAACCCTACAAAAAATTACTTGTTTCTCAGTGATTTTTTATAGCAATCAGAGTTGACTAAGTAAAAGTATGAAAATCATTAGATGGAGAATGTTGTGACTTCTATTTTATGTCCATTGTGGTTTATATATAGGTTTTATAAATTATGGGTGATAAACCGATCATCTAAGTTGACCATTCAGTAATAGACCTAATGGTGAAAATAGTGAGAAACCCATGCAACAGTGAGAAGACGGATAGGGATGTGGTATGATTGAATAGGGATAAAACCAAGTGGATGGATATATTATTAAATACTTTTAATACATGTTTATTTTGTATAAAATTTTTGGATATCATTGTACATATCAAAAATTTGTTCACAAGTTGACTTGTGTAGCTCAGTGAGGTCTATATATAGTGAGGTCATGAGATTAGTCTACAAGACTAATATTGCTATTTGAACATGTTATATTTCTATATAAAAATGGTCTAATTATATCATAAGATAATCCACATGCATAACAATTCTATGTAAATGGTTATATAGGTGATTTAAGATTAATATCACCATGGTTTTGCTTTAAGGTAAACTATAAGTTATAGGTAAGCAAGTTGTAGTGATGAGTTTGAAACTTTATGCCCTAAGCTTAATCATCTAATGTACATGGTGATTATGAGAGGTGCTTATTCTAGACCCTATGAGAAGATGTGCATAGTGAATTTTGATGAATTAAGTGTTGTAACTTGAAGTTTCACCCAATGAAGAGATGATAAGTCTCTCATTGTTCAAGTGGCACAATAGAACCACCCTAGGGTTATGGGTGTCCCTAAATTGAGGTTGATCTCTAGATGAGGGGCTAGTTCCCCTTTATGCATCATTATAGATCAATCCTAATACTAACACTTTGGGGATGAAAAGGGATAAGAATAGCTAAAAGTAAATATACTCTATGGGAGGTGATACACCAAATATATTCTCTAGACACACCCTTTAACCTACACTTGGAACCAAGGAGAAGTTTGCATATACACTTCATCTAATGATAATCTTATCTCTCACATCAATGTTTCAAGCATGGGGTCTTGGAGATAGCTTAGGATATGAGTACTTAGATAATAGGCATTATAAGACACACTATTGAATATACTACTCACTATACCTTTAATATCAACAATAGACACTTCTTGCTGATGTGCAAAAGAGAGATTACAAAACATAAGGTACTAGGAAGAGTAACATATAAAGGTAAACAAAGATACACTTGTACAAGACCAACAACCATTGTGTACACTTAGTGAAATATTAAATGAGGTAAAAATAACTATATTATTTCAAGGAAAAAATTTGGTAGGGATTCACCATACCAAGGTGGAGGGATTCCATATAATTCTAAAAAGTCTAGTTTATCTAGAGAATATGAGAGGAGAGAGAAAAAAGAAGCTCAAGACTCATTAGACAATTGTCCAACTAAAAATACTAGTTATTTGTGAATGTAGGTTAGATATGGGGTGAGACATGTAATGTTAGGAGCTAAAATTGTCATCTCAAATCATCCAACTCTTACAAAGTGGTCTCAAAACTCCTTTCCATGCACAAAAATTACTCCTCATGATTTGCCTTCCAAAACTACCTCATCACTACATAAGGTTAGGTCTGATGATGGATCTAAGTGAGAGGGGTTACTAAAAATCCCTCACATGCATTGTAGAGATCCCTAATTATCCCTACCATTTTGTTCATGGATAATCATCCATGATAATATCAAAATGACTCCTTTCCATACACCTCTCATGCTTGGCACCCAAAACCTTCATAATTTTACAATTTGATCCATGCACAAGGAGGAATGACATGTGTCAAGGGTTTTCAAGTCATCATTTTCATAAAATAAGCCTTAAAAGGCTTTTCGATTGGAGTTTCAATACTTTTCCTAAGTGTTCACTACTCATTCACTATGACTGCCTGAAATGAAAAAGATGGTAAGCACACTTGAGAGATGAGATAGTTTAGCATATAGCTATGAGAAATTATAACAAGTCCTAATATATCTCTCAAAAGTGATTGGATCCTTTTAAAGTCTTCCAAACCTAAAAAACACATATTTTTTTGAAATAAGCCTTTTTTTATACCATCTGTATAGATGTAGTACAACAAATTAGCATGGTATATATCTCTAGTGAGTCCTCTTCATCTCTAAGTTGGTTTCATGGTATTTACATTGCATTTGGATGCTCTAATTTTCTTCTTTCCCTAGTTGGGTCCTTATGGAGGGTTTGCAAGGGTTTATGGTCACTTCTAGTCTTAACATTTGTTCATAAAGAATAGATGTTAGAAACCTCTCAAAATGCCACTGAGGGCTTATTAGGGAAATGTTGACCCTTTTAGGCAAAAATTTGGCACCCCTATTTAAAAAAATTATCTAAGTTATATCTTTAGCCTGGTCTAGTACTTAACTTTTCTTTAGAAGAAGTGTTATTTAATAAAGCACCCAACAAATGTAATAACTATTCCTTTTAGAAAGTTCATTTTTGGTCTTTGTTAATCCTTTGCCTAATTCTTTTGGGTTTTTCTTCTTATCCTTTGATGAATTCTTTTGAACTTTTTTTTGAAGCTTTTCCTTAAGTGTATTTCTTTCAAATTTTTCATTTGGTGGAATTCTTTAGGAAAAATTATTCGAGGCAACTTTTTTGAAGGGTATGTAATAACTTTTCCAAAGGGCATGTTCCATTTTTATGAAGGGTATATTTTGTCATAAAAAGTTCCACTTCAATTTTCTAAAAAGGTACTTTGAAAATTCTCCAAAGGGGCACTATAACTTTTCTGAAGGGTACTTTCCTTTTAAGAAAAGGTCCACTTCAGTTTTTCTGAAGGATCATTTGAAACTTTCTCAAAGGGTATTTTTTTTAGAAAGTGGACACTTAAAAATCTTCCAAATGGTCAATTTTATTTTTTTGAAGGGTCACCTACATTTTTTTGAAAGGACACTTGTAATTTTTTTGAAGGACATTTGCCATTTTTTTTAAGGACACTTGCCTTTCCGAATGGTACCTTACAAATTTTTTGAAGGGACATTTCCAACAAGCCAAAGGGAACTTTAATTTTTTTAGAGGGTACTTAGTATAAAACCCAAAATAATTATCTTGAGAAAATTTTTCATAGAAATTGTCAAAATAAAAGCCTGAAATAATTCTTTCAATGAAATGGACTAAATAAAAATTCTAAAGGGACACTTACAAGAAGTCAAAGGGTATGTTCATTTTAGAAAGGGCATTTTTCACTTTGTTCAAGGGTCATTTTCAAAAACTAAAAGGGCCAAATAGAAATTCTAAAATAATTCTTTCAGAAAGATTGTCTGATACAAACGAAGTAAAAGGGCATACAAAATGACCACAAGAAAAATGTCGAAAGAAATTATCATGGAGTGACATCCTACAAAATGTCAATTTTAGACTGTAGAATCTATCCATTACATTTTAAAATAAAGGATCAATGGGAATGTGAAGGTGAGGATAAAGGTAATAAGTGGTAATTGTAACTGATCCATTTGTTTTATTTGTAACTTATTCAACTATAGCTGATTCACTTGTAACTAAGGAATTTGGTTCAGTTGTAACTTATTTTTAACTAATTCATTTCATGACATGTCATAGGTCACCTACCTCTCTCTTTCATACAAATGTAACTATTTATCTTAAGATGATATATGTTTGAGTGATCCTTGAACTTCCTTTTATTTTTTCACCTCTCAAATGCTATATATATGCATTCTTTTGGATTATTTAGCATCATCCACTAGTTATTGGGGAAACTCTATCTATATTTGTACTCAAAGAACTATTGAAGAGATATACAAGTTTGATTGCCTCTCATATGATATAATATTTAGTAATGATTGAATCATTGTTGGTCTAGTCTAGGGAAAGATTGTCTTTTCTAGATTGTACTCTTGATGGGCAACCAGTTTGTAGAAAGGAGATTATTGCAAGTTTTTACTAGTATTATTTGATAAGAGTAGAGATATCTTAGAAGTGATTTATGATTACATCTTTTTTTGGATAATTCATTTCCTTCTTAATAATAATATACCTTCTCTAATCTAGCATATGAAATATTAATGTAGCAATGGTTCCTGAGTTGTGAGTCATGTGCAATAAAACACCTTGTTTTGTCTTTAATGTAGTGGCTTCAATCAATTGAGAGGATATTAAATATTGGTGCATCATCACTTTTTTTCTTATTTTTTTTCCTAAACTCTTTTCATACATAATTGATAGATTAAAGAGAGATTTAAAGGTGCATTAAGGGGATCTAGACCCTAATCTAGAGATTCATCTCAATGAAATTGTCACCCATAGTAAGAGATACGATTCCATTTTTCTACTTGGATGAGGAGAGTTGAGCATCTCCTCAAGGGTGAAAATCCAAGTGTCAACAATTTTTGGCATGCCCAGTGGGATCTCTAAGTCTTAGAATATTATTCAATATTGGTGTTAATATTGACATTATTGAAGAGAAATAAACATCTACATTTAGTACCTAGTTTCTCCATTGAATAATTTAAGCCTTTGGTTGATGATCGGTTCTATTTTCCATGCCAAAGGTGACCAATAGGTCTACTAAAGGTGTAGCCTTTGAGTTTGTGGAATCACCTCCACAAAAAGGTTCAAGTTTGTCAACACTCATCCTTACAAAAGAGATTTTTTGTTTAAATATTCCAATTTTGTGTTACATTCCATCCCTAACACCCATAGTGATCATTCTAAAATGGCTAAAAGACAACCTTTTGTGCCTTTCACTGGGGCATCTCCCTTGCATCTTTCATAATATGATCAAATTCTAGGAGAAACCCTCAAAAGTGTCCCATATTTTGGTGGAGATGGTCCAATTACTACCATTGAGCAAATTCAAAATATAGAAAACTTTTGTAATATATAAAATATTACCAAAGAAAATGTAGTTATTAGCTTTTTGGCCTTGGCTTTCAAAGGAAAAGTCTTAGATTGGCATGGGACCCTACATGTAAATTCTATTGGCTCATGGGATAAGTTAGGGACTTTATTGACTGATAGGCTTTGGGAAAAGAGTGATCACCTATCTATAGCTAAGTAATTTACCACAATAAATATGGTACCACATGAATTAATGAAATATTTTAATACTAGGTTCAAAAAAAAGTGATAAAATCCCAATTATTGTGAGGCTAATATCAAACTATGCATTTTTGTACTACTTGAAAGCATTGAATAGTGACATTGCCATGATGATTCAATCGATGGGTGGAAACACACCTCCTAACACCTATGAAATACCCTTGCCAATGAAATTCATGAAGTTAAAATCCTACTTAAAAGTGTTACAAATGAGTTAGTTTCCCTCAAAAGACAACAAGCTCAAGGTTATAGACCATATCAATCCTACAATCAATTTGGACAAACAAACAAACCTCCTTTTGAAGGAAATAATTAAGGAGAAGGAAAAATTACCCTTATCAATCTTCATCAAAGATATAGTCATATTTATCTTTCATCCTCCAAATCCCTTATTCCCAATTAGAATAATTTGGTCCAAGAATAGCACAACTATCCATCTTTTGAACATGGTTAAGAATAAGTTGCTTATACAAATGGAATGCACAATCAAGGTATGGTAATGCAAGACATTCAATGTTTCTAAGATTTGAAATTTTAAGGATCAATTCAAGGTAGGGTGGAAAATGGACAACATCAAACTGATTCAAACTTCATAAATCATTTAGAGGATGAGTTTTGAGCCATTAATTTCTTGGGAAATACAAGCAATCAGGATACTAGTGTTGCCTCCAATACTAGGTCCAAAAAGAGGGATGCTGATGAAGCTCAAGGAGATAATCAAGAACCTCTTATGAATCTTACATAATATCATATGGTAATTGGGTCTAATAAAACTCCTAAATTGTATGAAAATTAGAGTATTTCAAATTTTAGGCCAGTTGCTATAACTCTACCTACACATGCTACATCACAAAGTGCAAATGTTCATAAAGAGAACCCTAAGGTGAGTAATCCTTCCATAAATATGGTGGACTAGATGAAGAAGCTTCATGTGAATATTTCATTTAGGGATTATCTAAGATTACTATGGTAGAAATATATACTTCAAAAAAAATTACATGGATTGGGTAAACAGGCTATCCCATCTTGAAATGACAATGTTATTTTGGTCAATGAAAATCAATCCATAGATGGTCAAGTGAATAAAGATGAGAAGACTCCTCATCATATATAGTAGATCAAGCACATCAGTTATGCCTAAATGTATATTAGATAAGCTTGGGCTCAAGTATAAGCCAATGACTAAAGGAGTTTTGCAATTGGATGCATCACCAACCAAGACCTTGGGGGTAGTGAAAGGTTTAAATTTTAACATTCATGATTTTAATAATTTTTAAATTCCCCATGATATTTTAGTAGCATATTTTCCTCCCTATTTTAATCTCTACTTGTCAAGGGAATTCACATCAAAGATAGGTGGATATTTGGTAGCCAATTGGTCCTACATGGTGTTTAAAACAAAATATGGCACTAAGGTGAAGATTGAGTTATAACCTACTCATATAGATCAATTAGAACCATACTAACCTAAGGTATCAAATGTTAACTATGCTATCATTGATGAAGAGGAGATTCATATTGACTAATCTCCATCATCTTCCCTTGAAGGTGTTTCCATTTTATTCCTAGATGAGTGGGGAGATGACAACTATGAGCATGATACTTACAAGTTTATTGAATAATATGGTCTTGGAGTATATTATATGCGTGATAAGGGATATTTCATGCCTAATTTGATGAATCAAAGTTAGGATCTAAATTTCTTATGCTAGTTCTTCTTTGATAGGTCTAGAAGTAAGATAGGAGTAGGTGTTGGAGCTACGTTCGTTTCACCTTCAAAGGAAAGGTATTTTTTAGCCTTCAAATTTCAATTCTCATGCACTTTTAATGTGGAAAAGTATGAGTCCCTTATCCATGGATTTTAATGGGAAAGGAAAAGAGGTTTCAAGGAATTAAAAGTGTTTTGTGATAGCGAGGTTATTGTGAATCAAGTTAGAGGGTAAAATTTGACCAAGAACTCCTTACTCAAATCCTATAAGCATAAATTTTGGGACCTTGTATAAGATTTCATTGATTTTAGCATTATATATATTCCAAGGGAAGACAATAATCATGTTTATAGGTTCACATATATTGGTTCTCAACTTGATGTTCTAAAGGGCATAAAGGAAGACAAAAACTAGCCCCATCTAAAGGTGATTATGAGACCATCCATACCAGACAATGTCACTAATTGGTAGGTATTTGATAGTGACCAATAAATATCACTTTTTATACAAAAAGAGACTAAATTTTCTTCCAAGAATCAGTCTGAACTACAACAACAATATGGAGGGGAGATTATCCAACTAGATTCTAACAAGCTTCCCAAAGGCCTAGTGACCCTTGAAAGCATATTTAATGAGGATGACCAGCTCAAGAAAGAGAAGGTAAGCATGTAAACCAAGAAAGAGAAATATGAAATGGTATATATATTCAAAGATAAATTAATTTCACTTAGAAAGGATAGACTAGTCAATAAAAGCATGATTTCATTAAACTACGTAAAGAGTTTAGTGATATTTTTGCATGGGAATATAGTGATTTAAGGGGTTTTGACCTAGGATTAGATAAACACACCATAAAAATAGATGAAAATTCCAAACCCATTAAGTAGATAGAAAGTCCAATCAATCCCAAGATTGAGCCTCTCATGAGGAAAGAACTCACCAAACTGATTGATTCTAAAATCATATTTCCCATCAAGCATTCTTCTTGGCTAGCCAATTTAGTCCCTATTAGAAAGAAGAATGGGAAAATCAGGTTTTGTGTGGAATTCATGGACTTGAAGAGAGTGTATTTGAGAGATCATTATCCCCTCCCTTCCATGGATCAAATTCTATAAATGTTGGTAGGTGGTGAGACGTTTTCCCTCTTAGATGGTTGTTTTGGGTACAATCATATTTTGGTGAGAGAAAGTGACGAATACAAAATAGCCTTCACTATCAAATGGGATCATATTCCTATAGGAAGATTCCATTTGGATTGTCAAATGCTGGAGCTACTTTTCAATGTGCAATGGATATGGATTTCTAAGGACTAATCAATGAAAATTGTATTGGTATATCTTGATGATGTGATAGTTTTCTCCAAGGAAGCAAAAGAGCATTTCAATCACCTAAGATATATTTTTGAGTGGTGTAGAGAGTTTGGGATATCTCTAAACCCAAATAATTGTGTGTTTTCTATTCATGAAGGCAAACTCTTAGGACACATTATTTATAAGAAAGGTTTGTCTATTGATCCTGAAAGGGTAAATGCCATCTTGGCATTGTCTATAACTAAACATAAGAAGGGTCTAAAAATATTATTTGGTAAGATAATTTCATTCAGAGGTTTATTCTTGATTTTCTAACCTGGTTAAGCCCTTGACCTCCATGCTACGGAAGAATGAGATATTTACTAGGATAGGAAGGAGGAAAGAAATTTTTAAGGAGATCAAGCAAGCCATTGCTTGAGCTCATATTATTAAAAGTCTAAACTTTTCCAAGGTTTCAATTTTTACACTTTTGGGAATGAAGAGGTATTCTCTACCATGCTTACTCAAGATAAAGATGAAAATTTTGAATATCCTATTTCCTTCTTTTGTCAAGGTTTAGAAGGCTATGATATAAGGTACACATATGCTAATAAAGAAGTACTTTGAGTCATAAGGAGTTTATAGAAATTTAGGCATATGTTGTCTAATAACAAGATTCACATTTTTTTGTCTCATCTTAGTGTGAAAGACTTTCTATTGATTAGATATTTAAATGAGAAAATGGTAGGTTAGATCACCAAAGTGATGGAATATGATGTGGAGATCAAAACAACCACGCTAGTGAAGAGAAAAGGATTGTGTGAGCATCTTGCTTAAGACTTAAAATAGAAAAGAGATGTTCTTTTGGTACTTCATGATGACCCTAAAACAACTATACCTTCATATATGATCATTTTAACATAAGACATGATCCATTTCCTCCAAACTGGTGAGTGTCCACTAGGTCTTGATAGGGCCAAGAGAAGGTACTTTAGGCTACAATACATTCCTTATGCACTTGTTGATGGAGTGATATTTAGAAAGGATTTTTCAAGTGTATTTTTAGGTTTATCGATTTAGATCAGATTGACAAAGTGTTGGATCAGTTTTAGATGAACTAGTTGGTGGTGACTTTGCTCCAAGAACCACATCTACTAAGATTATGAGGGTTGGTTACTTTTGGCCTAGCTTGTTTAAGGAAACTCACACTTGGGTAAGTAAATTCCAAAATCATGTTCTTTTTTATGGAAAATAAATTCTATCTACCTTACCTCTTCATATAATCTAGGTTGAGCAACCATTCATGCAATGGAGTTTGAATTTCATAGGTCTGATCAATCTTCCTTATAGTGCTGGTCACAATTGGGTGTTGATAGCCACTAATTATTTTAAAATATAGGTGGAGGTTTTATCTCTTAGGGAAACAAATGTAAACTCAATCCTAGACTTCTATGAAGGTATAATAACCAAGTTTGGAGCTCCTTCAATAATCATTTTAGATAATGCATTAGCCTTCTTAGGAACAAATACAAGTGAATTGGCTTTGAATCATGGTATTTATCTTATAAACTCTTCCAACTACTATCCCTAAGGGAATGGACTACCTGAGTCCATAAACAAAAAATTAATCAGGATCATAAAGAGCACTATGAAGGATAATTAAAGGACTTGGCATACTAAGCTAAAGATAACCCTTTGGACTAATAGGATCACCCCAAAGAGAGAAAATATGAACTCACCATACACACTTGTGTATGGAATGGAGGCTAGGATTCCTATTTCACTTAAGTTACTAGTTTTAGACCTCACCTATCGGCTACAAGTGATGGAAACTGAGAGCATGGAAGTCAAGTTATGTGAGTTCATGGAGCTTGTGGAGGTAAGAGATCAAACTATGTAAACCATGACAACTCATCAAGAATAAAAAAATAAGTATTTTGACAAGAAATACATGCCAAAGAGTTTCAAGGAAGGAGACATTATCCTAAAATGGGATGAAGATAGGGATAAACCTAAAAGGTACACAAAGTTTGATGTTCTATGGAGTGGCCCATATGTGATCACACAGTGCAAACAAAATAATGCTTTCCAAATTTCAAAGTTGGATGGATAAGAGTTGCATACCCTAGTTAATGGATATATCTAAATCATTGTTATTGAAGTTCTTTTTTTTCTTTTGTACATAGTTTCTTATTTCCCTTGTGTTCCTTATGATCTTCTGTACATGTGTGAGTTTGTCCTTGTCTTGTTTTGTGTTGTCTTTGATTGTCTTACTTTTATTTTGTGGTGTGTTTCCTTGTGTTTTATTTTGGCATAATCCTTATTTGTCATCTTTAAGAATCCATTGACTCCATTGGCCGTAACTTGGATAAGGCTATTGGTCTAGTTAGTATAGCAATTATAATACCCCTATGAGCCACCATTTTTCTGACCAAATTTTGGCCCTTTAGGCCAAACTTGGGCACCCCTATTTGAAAAAATCATCCAATTATATGTCTTTAGCTAGGTCTATTACTTAGCTTTTCTTTAGAAGAAGTGTTGTTTGATAAAGCCCCCCAAAAATGTATAAGTATATTCCTTTTAGAAAGTTCACTTTTGGTATTTTCTAAGCCTCTACCTAATTATTTTGGGTTTTTTTTTCTAAGCATGGCAAATAGTTTTTCTCTGAAGCTTATACTTATTTGTATTTCTTTTAGACTTTTCATTCAGTGCAATTATTTCAAAAAAAATTGTCTAAGGCAACTTTTCTAAAGGGTATGTTACAAATTTATCAAAGGGTATGTTCCATTTTCCTAAAGGGTATCTTTTGTTATGAAAAGGTCAACTTAACTTTTCTAAAATGTACTTTACAAATTATCCAAAGGGGAAATATAAATTTTCTAAAGGGTACTTTCCTTTTAGGAAAAGGTTCACTTTAGTTTCTCTGAAGGAACATTTGAAACATTCCTGAAGGGTATTTTATTTAGAAAGTGGACACTTAAAAATATTCTAAATGGTCACTTTCATTTTTCCAAAGGGTCACTTGCATTTTTTTGAAAGGACACTTGCCATTTTTACGAAGGACTTTTGAAATTTTTCTAAAAGACACTTGCATTTTTGAAAGGTACCTTACAACTTTTCTGAAGGGACATCTCCAACAAGCCAAAGGGCACTTTCATTTTTATGGAGGGCACTTAGAAAAAAATCCAAAAGAATTCTCTTGGGAAAATTATCCATAGAAACTATCCCAATAAAAGCTTTATGGAATTGTTTTGACAAAATAGACCAAATGGAAATTCTAAAGGGACACTTGCAAGAAGCCAAAGGGTGTGTTCATTTCAGAAAGGGCCTTTTTCACTCTGTCTAAGGGTCATTTTGAAGAAAAAAAAGGGCCAAATGGAAATTCCAAAATAATTATTTTGAAAATATTGTCTAAAGAATTATTTCAAAAAACTTGTTTGATACAAAGGAACCAAAAGGGCAAAAAAAGATTACCATGGGAAAAATATTCAAAGAAATTCCTGAGGAGTGATAACACACAAAATGTCAATTTTAAATAGTAAAAACTAGTCATTCAAGTTTAAAAGAAAGGCTCAGTGGGAACCTGAAGGTGAGGATAAATGTAGCAAGTGAAAATTGTAACTGAGGCATTTATTTCGATTATAACTTATAAAACTATAATTGATTCAATTATAACTGAGTCATTTGGTTCAATTGTAACTTATTTGTAATTAATTCATTTGATGACATGGCATATATTTCCCACCTCTATCCCACATGAAAATGTAACTATTTCTCTCAAGATGATAGATGTCCAGGTGACCCTTAAACTTCCTTCGATTTTTCCACCTCTCAAAGGCTATATATATGCATTTTTTTGGCTTGTTCAACATCCTCCAGTAGTTATTACAGAACTCTAGCCAAATTTGTACTCAAAATACTCTTGAAGAGATATAAAAGTGTGATTTCCTCTCATATGCTGTAATAATGAGTAATGATTGAATCATTTTTGGTCTAGTCTAGTGAAATATTGTCTTTTATAGCTTGTACTCTTGATGGTCTACCAATTTACAGAAAGGAGATTAATGCAGGTCTTTGCTACTATTATTTTCTAAGTGTAGAGATATATTAGAAGTGATTCATGATTGTATATTTCTTTATATCATTCATTTCCTTCCTAAGAATCATATACCTTCTCAAATCTATCATATGACATATTGATGTAGCAATGGTTCCTGAGTTGTGAGTCCTATCCAAGAAAACACCTTATTTTATCTTTAAAGTAGTGGTTTCAATCAATTGGGAGGATATAAAATATTAGTGCATCACCACTTGTTTTATTAGTTATTTTATTGAACTCTTTTCATACAAAATTTATATATTATAGATATCTTTAAAGGTGCATCAAAGGGAGATAGCCCCAAATCTAGAGATTCATCTCAACAAAATTGTCATCCATAACAAGAGAGATGATTCAATTTTGTCATTTGGATGAGGAGATATAAAAGTATCAAGGGTGTAAATAAAATAATCAAAATTACCCTCCCTAACTTATCCAATCACCTCAAGGTCCCATGAAAAGTAGTAGGGAAGATGTGAGTGTCCAAAATAGGCCATTTGAGTCATTTCCTACATTTTATGAGGGTTGTGTGTACTTTAAGCCAATAAATGACTTCTTGAGGAAAATTTATAAAAAAAGAGTGTTAAAACCCTCTAAAAACACCTTTAAAACATATTACAATCCTTAAAAAATATTGAAGAGTTAGCATTGAAAATGACTATTTTTTTGAAACATAGGCCTAGACCTTGCTTAAAGTGTATGCTTGCAACTCAAGACTTAGAATGATATTTTTATGTTTTAATTTCATATATGTGTTTTGGAAACATCAATTTTACCTTTTTAATAATTAATCAAATTATTTAAATTCTTTCCAAGGATTAGAAATAGAAATTACCTTCTATTTTGCCCCTTGGCCTTAAATCTATCTATTGGGTTGATTGCAACCCTTGTTTCCCATGGCACCCTATTTTAATTCATATCTCATATTAATGTTTTTTTAAGTTATATTAGGTGTGATAAATATTAAATAATAATCATAAAAGGTTTATCAAAATTCTAGTGCAGCATTTTACCACATATTCCAAATATACAATCTTGGGTTCAAGTTCAATGTGATTTGTATCTGAGATAGAATAGGGTCATGTTCCCCTTATTTTTCATCAAAAAAAATAATTTAATGTTATTTTTCAGGTCACCATTATGATATATACAAAATTTTGGGACCTAAATCCAAGATTTAGACCTCTAACCTTCCCCATTTCCTTAGGCAGACTTTTAGAGTGCACATTATGAAGGTAGGCAGGGTATGAGACTATGTTTTGATTTCAAAGGGAGTTAATTTTTATTTTAATCCTTGAATGAGGTTAATGATTCATTTTTTTACATTTTTAAATTAATTTAAATCATTTTCCAATGCTTGATCTCGCAAATACCTCTTATGAACTTAGAAATATAGGGTTGGGCTTACCCTGTTGATTGAGACAACTTCTTTTAGGACTCAGTTGTAGGTAGGTTATTTTAAATGAGATTTTAGAACATGTTTAGGAAATATAAATATTTACCTGAGGTCACCTTTCCATTTTTTCAAAACAAACTCCACCAACAAAACTCCTTTTAGTGCCAATAGACTTTGCTTTTAACTCAATGCCTACATTTTCCATATATAGGGCTATAGATGATATTAGATCCTTTGAGGATTCATATAACCTGAATTCATTGGTTATGGTGTATATCATCCTTTGGTATCCACTATCCTTGGTTCTAAACCCATATCTCATCTATAGGCCTACTCAACTGAACTCTTTATGCTCAATGTTTGTTGACTGTCCTTCTCAGTTATATGTAGGTGTTGATTGTACATGAATTAGGATTTAAAAAATTTTAAACCTCTCTAATATTTCCTTGGAGTCACCTAATGATTTATTTATACTTTTATGTTTTAGTCTTTGGTAAAAATCCATCATTCTACTCTTTGACTGAGAAAAATGCTTATTTACTTTGCCTATAGGTGTTGATCTATTAAAAACTTTTTCATGGTGTATATAAACTCTTTTGAACATATTCTAAGGTTCCCTAGTATGTATGTCATCTGATCATACCTATATGTCCCATTTAGGACTCAAAATAATTCCTTTTATCTTTGACTAGGGAAACTTATTCTTGGAGAGCATGCTATAGGTGCATGTTTTTAATCCCTTATATAGATTAAAAGTGAATGTGGGGGACATGACACCATTTAACACCCTGCTCTGATGTTTCTTCATGTCACAAGTGTCTCCTTTACCATTTGAAACCATTATAATAGGATTATAAGGTCAATGAACAAATTTGGTGATAAAGGTTATCTCACATCCCCAAGTCCTATAGACATCATTTATAGAATTTAATATGTTCATAGGAATTTTTGAGAATCTAAATAACCACCTTCCCACCACCATCTATCCCTCAAGTTTGGTAAGGGCCTAGTCCATGCTAGGGCCAATATGATTGACTAGGATATATGTTTTATAAGTCATTAACACCATGTTACAAGGTAATCATAAAGTCCCCTAGTTTTATATTTTCTCAATTTAGGGAAAAGCTCCCTAACTCAGTTTGTTGTCCTTCAACATGGATTTCCAACTTTTGCCTTGTCAAATTTACCCCTTCACAAAGGTATTTCATGCCAATATATAATTTATAGGCAAAATAAGAGTTTCTTAAGTGTCTCAATATCACTAAATAACCCTCATACTCTCTATTCAGACCACCTAAAAGTATACATTGACTGTGTGTAGATAGGAAGTATGGAAATAAGTAAGAAAACTTATTAAAAACCTCCTAACACATCAATTATATTTTTCACTCCTCATATTGATAAATTACACCAAGAACACTTTTATATCATCCTAGAAACACATTCTTCAATGTGAAAATTACCTGCTTGAAGGTGAAAAGGGCAAACAAAGAAAGATAATATTGACAAGGTGCATGGTTTAGACCTCATGACTCCTACTTTGGTCATCATGTGCACATTTTTTACTTAAAAACATTTGAGACACATTTAATTCTTGATATTGACATGTAAATCCTTCATTCAAGGCACTTATAGGTGCATATTTTTTAGCAAAGGTAAAAAACATGGTGTAGAGCAAGAACAAGACTATAAAAGGCTTTCCTAGGCATTTGATAACTTAAAAATCCAAAGAAACATTAAATAAACTATATAAGGACCCTAAAAAACATAGGAAATCATCAAAACTATCAAATAAAATCAAAGTATTTTGAAACATGTGTGAATAGTGACCCCTCTTAGATGAAAGTGCATAAAAAGCTGCCTAGGGTCTAAGTGATGGTTCATAAAAGAGAAGCCACAAAAATGAAACTTATTAATATTAATTTGAGGTACACTTAGATAAATTTCTTCCCCAAAAACAATTCCTCCCAAATCCAACTTTATGGATCATACCAGACATACAAAGTTGACCCTTTTCAGCTTGCAAGGACAAAAATGAAGAAACAAAAGTAAATATTGAAATTTATAATTAAAATCCTATATAAAAACATTTAAATGATCTTATGGAGATAAAATGACATGATCCCATGTTTTAAACTAAAAATTAGCTCACCAGGTCTGTACAAGTGCCCAAAAGGGCCAAAAATGAAGGAAAAACTACCTTTTCTTTACATAAAAAATTATTGGATTATCACCTAACAACTATTGACATTATCTGACCTTCTCCACATTTAATTCCAGCTTTGTGACAAATTTTCTCCCTCAACCCATCCATACAAGTCATTTATTATGCTAAAAATTTGGCCACAAGGCATATTTGACATATAAAATATGGTAAAGGATAAATAAATAACTTGATAACACCTAAAAACATATTAAAAACCATATTAGGAAAATTACAACATAAATTTAACCTTTGACCAAGCTTGAACTTATTTGACTAGGGTTGACGTTAATTGATTTTGGTTGACCTAACTAGTACAAGGAGCATAGGCTTTAACAAGGACTACAACATGGATAAGATAATATATTTAGACCAACATGAGACCTTATAGGACATATGGAAACCTTATTAAAAATTTAAAAAATTTAGGGGTTGACCCAACTTGACTAAAAGTCAAATTTGGTCAATAATTTGGCAATTCCTAGGGGTAACATGCTTGCTTATGTTAAGGACCAATGACCTTATCATATCCAATTGGTAAAGGGAGTAAAACTACATTTGGAATACACCGTACTATATGTTTAAATTAAAAACAAATATATGGTTTACCTTAGGACACACAACAAGACAAAAGTAGACACATAAAATAAAACACACTTGTGTTTCTAAGCACTTAGGGAACACAAGACACAATTAAAAGTAAATAAATTATGTATATTCAACTTAAACATGCCTCCCTTTTTGGATTAAAAGGGAATTACCTTGAATCTCCTTCCTCACTAGATGAATGAGGATGCCAATCATTATTCCTTCTAGATGTGGTGCTAGATGACTCAAGTTTTCTTTTTTCTCTTTGGCTTGGCATGTCATCTAATGGAGTCATCTCCCATAAGTTTCCAATGTATATTGAGTCCTCATGAACCTAGAAACATGCTTCATACTACTATCCTTTAGTCTCGTCATGATATATTTGCATATCCATCCATGGGATATTTTATTGGAAGTCTATGTCTTCTTAAAGGATTTCATCATTATTTTCACTTTTTAAAACCTCCTCAAAGATTTAAAGAAGTGTCATATCATGACAATTTGGAAGTGTTTCTTGTTCAAATTCTTCCTTGATGTTGGTAGGGATAGCTTTATAAGTGGTTCTACAATCAACCTTCATGTCACCTTCAAAAGGCCCAAGATCATCATAGATTATTCCATCATGATTTAGACTCCCTTGATGATGATGATTCTCAACACATTCTTGTAATTCAACATCTTGGGCTTGCTTCATTAGGATTTTTTAATTCTCACAATCCTCATATTCTTTAAACATTTGCATATAAGTTTTCCACACATCTTCCTTTTGAGAAACAACATATTGCTTGCCATCGCTTGTAGTCAGCTCCAAAGGACTTGATGGATCTTTGAGGGATTCAATTTCATTACATATTTCCTTAAATTTCTTCTAGAAGTCATCACCCTTTGATTGGTCAACATCATGAAGAGGAGAAACCAAAGAGGCTCCTTCATTTTCTCCTTTGGGTTCCAAAAGAACCACTTTTAAGATCTTTTCTTCAACACAAAGAGGATCCTTTTCCTGATCTTCACAATCTAATACCTCCTCACTAGCATTCATCTCCTCTTCATCTTCAATCCAATCTGAAATAACAAACTCATCCTACTTCTTAGCAGTGCCAATATTAGGCATCTCAAAAATAGGAATTTTAGTCAAAGAAGATTCCAAAGGAGAAATGTAATCATCAACATTAAAAGGGAAACATTGATCAGTTAAAGGAGGTGGAAAGATGGGTTCAATGGCTTCTTAATGAGGGGTGTGAAGGAGTCGAGGGGTTTCATGTTTTTCTCCCCTTATAATTTCTCCACCTAGAAATGATTTGTTCTTTTCTTCACAAGCTACCATCAATTATTTCCATCGTAGGAAGGTAGGCTTAGAGATGTTTTCATGGGGTTGAGATGCTATTAGAAGGGTGAATGATATTTTTAGGAAACTTGAATTTTCTTTAGGCTTGGAATCTTTATTATAACTTATAAAAGTAGGCTTAGAGAGTTCATTTCTTGCTGCCATGAAAGATTTTCTTAAAATCTGATTGGCCAATTCAATCTCTTTTTCAGGATAAGCTTCAAAACTCAAACTTATTTCCTCATAATCTTCTCCAAATACATAAACATTCTCAACCATGATATCTTCCTTCCTTTGGATACTCTCTTGTATGGAATTTCAAGAAGGGAAACTTTTGGGAATGCATGAAGGATTTGGGGAATTTTGAATCATGTTTAGATTAGCATTTTGAGTGGGCAAAGTTAACGCACTTAAAGGTTGATTTGGGATATATTGGGGATACCAAGACTGAACTAGTTCATGAGATCTTAACCTCTCTTCTAGATGAAAAATTAGGCCAAAAACATCAATCATCTCATTAGAAAGACCTTTGAAATTAGCTCTCTCTATAGGTTTCCATTCTTCCTTGACTTGTTCAAAAGCATCCATTACACTCTTGATACAAACACTAGAGATGACTTGACCACAACCATATCTAGTATTAAGGTTTACAATGTAGTCTTGGTATCTAATAAGAGTATTTTTAAAACTTTCAATGGGATGAATTAGAAAGGAACTAGGTGGACTAGGTGAAATATAGGCTTGATAGGGCTGGTCATAGGAAACATATGATTAATATGGATCATGACAAGATTGGGCAAGGAATTTTTCATATTGAGGGGGAATAGTCAAAGTAGGACATATCTCCTTAGCTTGTGTTAGGACAAACTCAACATTAAAATAATCCATGAAACTTGTGAGAAGTGTGTAAAACAAGAAAAAACTTCAATAAGAATAGCTGAACTACTTAACCAGTATATTTATACTTGGAGTGGCCATTGGTGCTTAGTGAAATTGCCTCCAAACGCTGGTATCTTGAGGAGAACACCAAAACTCCTCAATATCTTGAAACAAGAGTCCCACCAAGCATGCCAAAAAAAATATTTCATTTTAAATTTAACCTTATGAGTAGATGATAAGTCTTTACTCATTTAAGTGTGACAATGGAACCACCTCAGGGTTATGGGTGTCCCTAAATTGAGGTGGATTTCTAGATGAAGGGCTAGTTATCCTTGATCTATCACTATAACTCAATCCTAATACTAAAACTTGGGGTGATGAAAAGGGATTAAAATATTTGAAAAAAAATATACTCTATGGGAGGTGATACACCAAATATATTCTCTACTCACACCCTTTAACCTACACTTAGAACCAAGGAGAAGCTTGCATGTACACTTCATCTAATTATGATCTTCTCTCTCACATCAATGTTTCAAGGATGGGTTCTTGAAAATAACTTAGAATAGGAGGACTTATACAATAGTAATTATAATACACACTATTAAATATACTAACTACACCTATAATATAAAAAATGGACACTTCTTGTTGACCTGCAAAAGAGAGATTACAAAACATAAGGTACTAGGAAGAGTAACATGTGAGGGTAAACAAAGCTACACTTTCACAACACCAAGAACCATTATTTACACTTATTAAAATCTTAAATGAGTTAAAAATAACTATCTTTATTATCTCAAGGCTAAAATTTGGTATGGCTTTGCCATACCAAGGTGGGGAGATTCTATACAATGCCAAAAAGGCTAGTTTATATAGAGAATATGAGAGGAGAGAGAGAAAGGGAAGCTCAAGAGGAATTAGATACTTGTATAACTAGAAAGATCAATTAATTTATGCATGTAAGAGATATATAGTGTGATAAATTAAATTATAAGAATTATAAGTGTCATCTTAAATCATCCAACTCTTGCAAAGTGGTCTAAAAACTCCTTTCCTTGCATAGAAAACTATGCCTCATGATTTTCATTCCAAAACTACCTCATCACTACATAGGGTCAGGTCTGATGATGGATCTAAGTGGGAGGGGTTACTAAAAATCCATCAAATGCATTTTAAAGGTCCCTAATAATACCTATCCTTATGGTCATGCATAATCATCCATGATAGTCTCAAAATGACTCTTTTCCATTCACCTCTCTCACTTGGCACCCAAAACCTTAAAAATTATATAATAAAAAGGAGGGATGACATGTCTCAAGGGTTTACAAGTCATAATTTTCATCAAACAAGACTTAAAAGGCTTCCCAATTGGAGTTTCACCACTTTTCCTAAGTGTTAACTCCCCATTCACTAAGACTAGATAAAATGAAAGAGATGGTAGGCACACCTAGGATATGATATAGTTCAAAATATGGCCATGAGGACATATACCAAGTCCTAATCTATCTCCCAAAAGTGATTGGATCCTTTTAAAGTCTTCCACACTTGTAAAACACATAATTTTGCTAAAATAAGCACTTTTTTGTATCGTCCATATAGGTGTAGTATAAAAAATTGGGATGGTCCAGATCTATAGAGAGTCATATACATCTCCAATTTTTTTTCATGCCATTTCCACTACATTTGGATGCTCCAATTTGCTTATCTCCCTAATCAGGTCCTAATGGAGGGTTTGCAAGGGTTTTTGGTCACTTCTGGTCTTAACATTTTTTCATAAAGGAAAAACATTGGAAACCTTTCAAAATTCCATTTAGTACTTCTTAGAGACCCTCCATAACCTATATAATCACCTCAAGGTCCCATGTAAAGTATCAAGAAATATGTGAGTGTCTAAAATTGGCCATTTGAGTCATTTCTTGCTTTCTATGAGGGTGGTTTGTACTTTAAGCTAATAAATGGATTATTGAGGAACATTTTTGAAAAAAATAGTGTTAAAAACCTCTAAAATTACCCTAAAAACATATTCCAATCCTCAAAAAATTTCTTGAAGAGGTATCAATGAAAATGACTATTCTTTAGAAATATAGGCCTAGACCTTGCTTAAAGTGTATGCTTACAACTCAAGACTTATAATGATATTTTGATGTTTTAATTTCATGTATGTAGATTTTAAACATACATTTTAAATTTTAAATCATGAATCAAATTACCAAAATTATTTTTAAGGATTGGAAATATAAATGACCTTTTATTTAGCCCCTTGGCCTTAAATCTGCCTATTGGGTTGACTGTAACCCTTGTTGCCTAGGGCACCCTATTTAACTTATTACCTTATATTAAGGTTTTATATATTTTATTAGGTGTGATAAAGCTAAAAAAATCATCATAAAAGTTTTATAAAGCTTTTGGTGCATCATTTTAGCATATATTCCAAAAACATAGTCTTGGGTGCAAGTTCAAAGTGATCTATCTATGAGATAGAGCAAGGGCATGTTACCATTATTTTTAATAATAAAAAATAATTTTAGGTTATTTTAAAAGTCACCATGATTATATATACCAAATTTGGGCTCATAAATCCAAGATTTAGACCTCTAACCTTCCCCATTTCCTCAAACAGACTTTTGGAGTGCACACTATGAAGGTAGGTAGGGTATGAGACCATGTTTTGCTTTAAAAGGGAGTTAGTTTTGATTTTTATCCTTGAATTAGGATCATGAGGTGTTTTTTTTTATTTTTATAAATTCATTTAAATCATTTTCCAATTTTTGAACTCCCAAACACCTCTTATATATGTAGAAACACAAGACTAAGCTTACCTTGCTGACTAAGACAACTTATTTTAGGACTAAGTTATAGGTAGATTATTTTTAATGAGATTTTAAAACATTTTTTAGAACTATCAAGAGTCCCATGAATTAAAATTTCAGTATGTATAAACCAAACTCCACTAACACAATTCCTTTTAGGGCCAACAAACTTTGCTTTTAACTCACTGCTTTCATTTTCCATATATAGGGATATATATGACATAAGGCATTTATGGATTAATATAAGATTTAATTAATTTTTAATGGTGTATATCATCCTTTGTTATCCACTTTCCTTGGTTTTAAACCCATATCTCATCTTTAAGCCTACTCAACTGAGCTCTTTATGCTCAATGTTTGTTGACAGTCCTTCTCAGATATCTGTAGGTGTTGATTGTATATGAATTAGGATTTCAAACATTTAAAAACCCTAAAATATTTACTTGGAGTCACCTAGTGATTTATTTATAAATTTATGTTTCATTATTGGGTTATTCTCACCTTAAAACACCTTCATTCTTCTCTTTGATTGAGAAAAATGATTGTTTACACTACCTGTAGGTGTTGATCTCTTCAAAACATTCTCATGGTGTATATAAACTATTTGATACATATTATGAAGTTACACAATGTATATGTCATCTTATCATACCTATATGTCCCATTTAAGACTCTAAAAATGCCTTTTCACTTTGACTAGGATAGCTTCTTCTAGGAGAGCCTACTTTAGGTGCATGTTCTTAGTCCCTTGTATAGACTAAAAGTGAATGTGAAGGGCATGACACCATTTAACACCCTGATCTGACAATGATTCATGTCAAAATTTTCTCCTTCATCATTTGAAACCATTTTAGCATGTTATTATGTTCAATTATAAGCTTTGGTGATAAAGCTTATCTCACATCTCTAAGTCCTATAGACATCATTTATAGAATTTAGTGTATTTATAGGCATTTTTGAGAATCCAAAAGACCACCTTATTATAACTTTCCATCCCTCAAATTTTGAAAGGGCCTATTCCATACTAGGGGTAATATGGTTGAATAGGCTAGATGTATTACAAGTCATTACCACCATGTTACAAGGTAATCATAAAGTCACCTAGTTCTCTATTTTCTTAATTTAGGGAAAAGCTCCCTAACTCAGTCTTTTATCTTTCAACATGGATTTTTAACTTTTGGCTTATCAATTTTACCCCTTCACAAGGGTATTTCATTTCACTCCATCATTTCAAGGCAAAATAAGAGTTTATTAAGTTTCTTTTTGGAATTTGTAAATTTTCCCTTTGTTATTTTTAGGATGTTTGTTTGTATTGTTTTTTGTTTATCTATTGTGTTTGCTAGAGCTGTTAGAAAAACATCTTAAAATAGTAAGTTTGTTTTTATCAAAAATTTAAAAAATCTTCTTTATATTGAGGCATAATGTAAGCATTTTGTTATCAATTAGAATCAATCAAGGAATTGAATCATAGCCATAGTTGTTTGGTGTGTAGAAGAAGTGCAACAACACTATTATTTTCTATGTTTTATCTATTTATAGCTACCAATTTGGTATCAAAGCCCAATATTGTTAGAGAATCACTACCAACTCAAGCAGATCATAAAATTTAGACAATATTAGAGCTAAAAAATTGAGGTAGAAGAGTAATAGCACAAGCAACTAACAGATCATAGGTGAGAAGCTATTGTTGTCAGGAAAAAGTTGTAGTTAGTTGACCAATAGGTTATGGATTTTTTTTTTAAAAAGGAGAAATTTGAATAAAAATAATAGAGAGTAATTGGAAGAAAGAAGAGATCATATCTAGTATTTTTCATTTAATTAATTTAATATTTCTAGATCATTGTTTAGAATAACTGTTAAAGAAAAAAAAGGTTTTTTTAAAGAAGAGAGATCTAGTGTTCTACTCTTTCATTGTTTTTTTTTTAAATTTAGATAAGTATGCACTATTACCATCTCTCATTTTATAGTGTTGCCTTCTTATACACAAGTATAAAAAGTCGTGATAAAATCCATGAAATAAATTACCAAATCTAGATCCAGTGGCCCTACTTTTTTAGCTAAAGCTGAGTAGTGAAGCGGACCAAATCCCTAACATGGCTAAATTAGATGGTAAAATTTGGTAGTGTCTACCAAAATTTGATGTAAAAAATTATGATATATGGGGTAATAATATGAATACAATATTTATGTTGAATTATTTGTGGGATTGCGTGGTCACCAGATTCATAGATGTGACCAATCTGATAGCATACAATGCATTGATAATTGCTCAAAAGACTCAGTTTAAGGAGAATCAGAGAAAGGATGTGAAATCATTAAATCTAATAGAGATGGTAATGGTTGAAGCCATATCTCTAATAATTTTAGTAATAAATTATGCAAAGGAAGAATGGGAGATCCTCCAAAATTCTTACCAAAACATAGATAAGGTATGTTTAGTGAAACTCCAAAAACTTAGAAGAGAATTTGAAACATTGCAAATGAATGAAAATGAGTCTATTTTTGAGTTTCATACTAGGATCTCTATCTTGACAAATCAATTAAGAGTAAAAAGTGAAACAATAGATGATCAAAGGATCATTGAAAAGATACTTCGGAGTTTTCCTATGAGATATGATGCAATTTCATAGTTATTGATGAGGCCAAAGACCTCTCAAGGATGACACTTGATGAATTGATGGGTTCTTTTCAAACTTATGAGCATTGGTTGAACAAATCTAGACATTCTTCCCTAGAGCAAGCCTTCAAGGCTTAGGCTAGTTTCAAAGGTAAGGGGAGAGGAAGAGAAAATAGAGGTGGAAGCTTTAGATGTAGATGCAGAGGAAGGAAATAATATGTTAGATCAAGCTCATATAGTCAATAAGGAGCCAAAAACTCCCAATCAAACTTCCAAGATCAAAAAAAGAGTATTAATTCAAATCAAAGGTATGATAAAAGTAATTTTCAATGTTATTATTGTCATATGTAAGGTAACTTTACTATTTAATGTATAAAGAGACAATATAAGAAATCAAGACAAAATGTACATGTAGCCACTGATAATGTAGATAAATTTAAACATTTACCAAACATGTTCATTGTATGCAATGTTGCTAAGTAGTGTAGTGTTGAGGTATGGTATTTAGATAGTGCATGTAGTAACCACATGAGTGCTAATGAGAATTTATTTTCCTCTATTGATAAGAATATTCATTTAGATATTAATATGGAAAATAATGAAAGAGTTCTTGTTATTGGTAAAGGAACTATTGTTATCTACAGTAAACAAGGTGTATATGCTCAAAAAAGCACTCTAAGGGCTTAAGCAAGCACCAAGGACTTGATATAGTAGAATTGATGCATACTTCACTACAAATGGTTTTAGTAAAAAAATTAATGAGCCCATACTATACATCAAGGAGAGCCATGGTAATATTTTGATTATTGTGTTATATGTAGATGATTTGATCTTCACAAGAAATGATGATGCTTTTATTGTTTAGTTCAAAGAGGCAATGAAAAAGGAATTTGAAATGATATACTTGGGTTTGTTAAGATATTTTCTTGGTATAGAAGTAAAGTAGATGGATCATGTCATATTCATCTCTTAGTCAAAGTATGCTTCACAAATCTTGAAGAGGTTCAAAATGTTGAATAACAAGCCTATACCAACACCAACCACTACAAGTCCCAGGTTGAGTAAGGAATATTGCATTAATGAGGTGAATTTAACTCTATATAAGAGCATGGTAGGTAGACTCATGTATTTTACAACATCTAGGCCTGATATAATGTATGTAGTATTTTTGATTCTTAGATTCATGAAAACACCGAAGTATACACATTGGCAAGCAAGTAAGAGAATTCTAAGATATGTCAATGGAACAAAAAACTATGGCATTATTTATACAAAATCAAGTGATTTTAATCTAGTTAGCTATACAGATAGAGATTGGGTAGGTAGTTTAGATGATAGGAAAATCACATCTAGTTATGTGTTTCACATGGGTTCAAGAGCCATTTATTGGGCATCCAAGAAGCAACCCATAGTTTCTCTTTCCACAATAGAAGCTAAATAAATTGTAGCAAATGTAGTAGCATGTCAAGAAATTTGGCTAAGGAGAGTCTTAGAAAATTTTAAGAAGAAACAAATAGATGGTAAAATCATATTTTGTGATAGCATGTCTTCAATAACATTGAAAAAGAATCTAGTCTTCAATGGATGAAGCAAGCATATATAAATTTTTTATCACTTCATAAGATAATTGGTTGAAGATAATGAAATTAAATTGGTATTTTATAGATCTAAAGACCAGTTAGTAGACATCTTCATGAAGGCACTAGAAAAAGAGGCCTTCAATCATCTAAGACAAAATTTAGTGTTAATGGATGTTGTAATAGCTAGTGGAATAATTTAAGGGGGAGTGTTGGAATTTGTAAATTTTCCCTTTGATATTTTTAGGATGTTTATATTTTTTTTGTTTATCCATTGTGTTTGATGGAGCTGTTAGAAAAACATCTTAAAATAGTAATTTTTTTAATCAAAATTTATAAAATTTCTCTTTATATTGAGGCACAATGTAATAATTTCATTATCAATTAGAAGCAATCAAGGAATTAAATTGTATCTATAGCTATTTTGGTGTGAAAAAGAAGTGAAGTAGAATTTTTTCTATTTTTTATTTGCTTGTATCTCCTATGTCTCAATGTCACTAAATAACCCTCATATTCTCTATTCAGGATACCTGAAAGTATGTATTGACTGTGTAAATAAGAAGTATTGATATAAGCAAGAAAACTTATCAAAATCCTCCTAATAGCTCAATTATATTTGTCAATCCTTATATTGATAAATTCCACCAATAACACTTGGATATCATCTTCAAAACACATTCTTTAATGTGAGAATCACCTACCTAAAGGTGAAAGGGCAAACAGAGAAAGAAAATATGGACAAGGTGCATGGTTTAGGCCTCATGACTCCTACTTTAGTCATCACATGCACCTTTATTAATTAAAAACATCTAATACATCTTTCATGCTTGATATTGACATGGAAATCCTTCATTCAAGGCACCTATATGAGCATATTTCTGAGCAAAGGTAGCAAACATGGGCCAAGTTAAGAACAAGCCTATAAAAGGCTTTCCTAGGCATTTCATAACTTTCAAATCCAATATAAGTATGAAAAACTTGTATAATGACCCTAAAACATAAGAAACCATCAAACCTATCAAATCAAAATAAAATCTTCTAAAACATGTGTGAATAGTGACTCCTCTTAGATGAATGTGCATAAAAAGCTACATGGGGTCTAAGCAATGGTTCATAAATGAGAAGCCACAAAAATAAAACTTTATACTATGAATTTTAAGTACACTTATATCCCTTTCTTCCCCTAAAATCATTCCTCCCAACTCTAACTGTACGACTCAAACCAAGCATACAAAGTTGACTTTCCTTGGCTTATAAGGACAAAAAAGAAGAAATAAAAGAAAATATTGAATTTTCTAATGAAAATACTTAAAACCTAGCATGGAAATGATCTTAGGGAGCTAAAAGGACACCATTCCATATTTTAAGCTATAAATGAGCTCTCTAAGTCTATACAAGCCCCCAAAAGGACCTAAAATCAAGGATAAACTACCTTTTCCTATACATAACTAATTCTTGGACTATCACCTAACCACTCCTGACATTCTCTGACCTCATCCACATTTAACTCTAGCTTGGTGACTAATTCTCTCCCTCAACCCATCTGTATAAGTCATTTATCATGATAAAAATGTGGCCAAAAGGCATATTTGACATATGAAATATGGTAAAGGATAAATTAATAACTTGAAAACACCTTAAAACATATCCAAAACCATATTATGGCAATTACAACACAAATTTAACCTTTTACCAATTCTAACCTTATTTGACTAGGGTTGACTTTAATTAATTTTGGTTGACCTAAATAGTACTAGGAGGATGGGCTTTAACAAGAACTAGAGTAGGGATAAGATAACATATTTAGACCAACATGAGACCTTATAGGACATATGGAAACCTTATTTAAATTTAAAAAATCTAGGGGTTGACCCAACTTGACTAAACGCCAAATTTGGTCAATAATTTGGCAATTCTTAGGGGTAACATGTTTGCCTATGTTAAGGACCAATAGCCTTATCCTATCCATTGGGTAAAGGGAGTCAAAATTCATTGGAAACCACCATAACAAACCTTGAAATGATTAATAAATATTTTTTTTACCTTAAGACACATAAAGGAAAAATAATACACAATAAGACAAAATCAAACATATAAAATAAAACACACATGTGCTACTAAGCACTTAGGGAACACAAGACACAAATGATAGAAAACAAATTATTTACATTCAACATAAACATGATTCCCTTCCTAGATCAAAAGGGAAGTACCTTGAATCCCCTTCCTCACTAGATGAATGAGGATGTTGAGCATGATTCCTTCTAGATGTGGTGTTAGATGACTCATGTTTTCTTTTTGCTCTTTGGCTTGGCATGTCATCCAATGGATTCATCTCCCACAAGTTTCTAGGGTAGATTGAGGCCTTTTGTAAATGGAAACATGATTCATATTATTGTCCTATTTTTTCCCCATGATATATTTTCATATCCATGCATAGGACATCTTGTTGGAATTCTATGTCTTCTTGAAGGATTTCATCATTCTTCTCACTTGTTACAACCTCCTCAAAGATTTCAAGAAGTGTCATATCATGAAATTATGGAAGTGTTTATTGTTCAAATTATTCCTTGATGTTGGTGGGGATAAATTCATAAGTGGTTCTACAATCAACCTTGAATTCACCTTCAAAAGGCTCAAGATCATCATAGATTGCTCCATCATAATTTAGACTCCCTTGATGATGATCCTTATCAGCACGTTCTCGTTATTCAACATCTTGGGCTTGATTTATTAGGATTTTCATCTTCTCATAATATTCATATTATTGGAACATTTTCATATAATTTTGCCACATGTCATCCTTTTGAGACACATTTTTGATTCCATGGCTTGTAGTTAGATCCAAAGGACTTGTAGGCTCTTTGAGGGCTTCAAATTCATTACATATGTCCTTAAATTTTTTCTACATGTCATCATCCTTTGATTAGTCAGAATCATGAAGAGGAGTAACAAGAGAGGCTCCTTCATTTTCTCCTTTGGGTTCCAAAAAAACCTCTTCTAAGACCCTTTTTTTTCAACACAAGGAGGATCCTTTTCCTCATCTTCACAATCTAATAAGTCCTCACTAGCAGTCAGTTCCTGTTCATCTTCAATCTAATCTAAAATCTCAAACTCATCCACCTTTTTAGTAGTGTCAATATTAGGCATCTAAAAAATAGGAAGTTTAGCCAAAGAATATTCCCAAGGAGAAATGTAATCCTCAACATTAGAAGGGAAACATTGATTAGTTAGATGAGGTGGAAACATGGGTTCAATGGCTTATTAAGGATGGGTGTGAAGGATTTTAGGGGTTTCAATTTTATCTTTGCTTCTAACTTCTCCATCTGAACATGATTTGTTTTTTCTTCACAAGTTTCCATCACTTCTTTCCATCTTAGGAAGGTAGGCTCAGAGATTTTTTCATGGGGTTGAGATGCTAATGAAGGGGTGAATGATATGTTTAATAAACTTGAAGTTTCCTTGGTCTTGGTATCTTTATTGTAACTTATAAAATTAGGCTTAGAGAGTTCATTTTCTAATGTTATGATATATTGCCTTAAAGTTTGATTGGCCAATTTAATCTCCTTTTCAAAATGAGCTTCAAAACTCAAAACTCTTTCCTCACAATCATCTCCAAATACATCAATGTACTAAACCATGATATCCTCCTTTGGTTGCTCTCTTGGATGGACTTCCAAGAAGGGATACTTTGGGGAATGTATGAAGGATTTGGGGAATTTTGAAACATTTTTAGATTATCATTTTGAGTGGGAAAAGTTGACACACTTAAAGGTTGATGTGGGATATGTTGGGGCTAAAAATATTGAAATAGTTAATGAGCTCTCAACCTCTCTTATAGATGAAAAACTAGGCCACAAACATAAAACATATCATTATAAATACCTCACCAATTATCTCTCTCTATAGGTTTCCATTCTTCCTTGAATTATTCCAAATCATCCCTTACACTCTTGATACAAACATTAGGGATGACTTGACTACAACCATATCCAGTATCAAGGTCTAAAATGTAGTCTTGGTAGCCAATAAGAGTTTTTTTAAAACTTTTAAAGGGATGAATTGGAGAGGAACAAGGTGGAATAGGCAAAGTACAACCTTTATAGGGCTGGTCATAGGCAACATATGATTAATAGGGATCATGACAATATTGGCCAATGACTTTTTCTTATTGAGAGGGAATAGCCAAAGAGGGATATATCTCCTCAACTTGTGTTAGGAAAAACTCAACATCAAAATAATACATGAAACTTGTGAGAAGTGTACATAAAAAGAGAAAAACTTCAATAAGAATACCTAGAATACATAACCAATATATTTATACTTGGAATCACCATTGGTGCTTAATGAAATTACCTCCAAAGGCTAATATCTTTAGGAGAACACAAAAACAACTCAATCTCTTGAAACAAGATTCCCACCAAGCATGCCAAAAACTATTGTCACTTAAACTTGCACAAAATGAGTAATTTACAAGTCTCTCCTCATTAAAGTGGCATAATGGAACCACCTTAGAGTTTTGAGTGTCCCTAAATTATGGTAAATCTCTAGATAAGTGGGTAGTTCCCTTTGATGCAACACTATAGCTTAATCCTAATACTAAATCTTCAGGGGATGAAAAGGAATTAAAATAGTTAAAATAAAATATACTATATGGGAAGTGATAGACCAAATATATTATTTACTCACACCCTTTAACTTGCACTTAGAACCAAGGATAAGTTTGCATAAACACTTCATCGAATGATAATCTTCTCTCTCATATCAATGTTTCGAGCATGGGGTCTTGGAGATAGCTCAAGATAGGAGGAATTATAAAATAGGAATTATAAGACAAACTATTGAATAAACTACTCACTACACCTACAATATCAACAATAGACACTTTTAGCTGACCTGTAAAAGAGAGATTATAAAACATAAGGTAATAGGAAGAGTAACATGTGAAGGCAAACAAAACTAGACATATAAGCTTTAACGAATTGGTAATGGTATATATCATCCTTTGGTATCCACTATACTTTGTTTGAAACCTATATCTCATCATTAATCATACTCAACTGAGCTCTTTGTGTTAAATGTTTGTTGATAGTCCTTCTCAGCTATTTGTAGGTGTTGATTATACATGAATTAGGGTTTTGAACATTTCAAAACTCTAAAATATTTCCTCAGATTCACCTAATGATTGATTTATACTTTAATGTTTTATTCTGGGGTTATTATCACCTAAAAATACCATCATTCTACTCTTTGACTGATAAAAATGCTTGTTTACTCTGAATGTAGGTGTTGATCTCTTCAAGACTTGTTCATGGTGTATATAGATTCTTTTGGGAATATTCTGAGGTTTCCAAATGCATATTTCACCTGATCATACCTATATGTACCATTTAGGACTCAAATTAATGCCTTTTATGTTTTTTACTAGGATAGCTTCTTCTTGGATATCCTATTGTAGGTGTGTGTTCTTAGTCCCTTATACGGACTAAAAGTAAATGTGAGGGACATGACACTATTTAACACCCTAATCTAATGATGCTTTATGTCACAAGTGTCTCCTTCATCATTTTAAATTATTTTAACATGTTTCTAAGGTCAATTATAAACTTAGGTGATAAAGGTTCTCTTACATGTCCAAGTCTTGGAGACATCATTGGTAGAGTTTAGTGTATTCATAAGCATTTTTGAGATTTCAAAAGACCACCTTCCCACCACCATCTATCCCTCAAATTTTTCAAGGGCCTAGTCCATTATATGTGAAATATATTTGAATAGGACATATGTCTATAATTAATTACCACCATGTTACAAGGCAATCATAAAGTCCCCTGGTTCTTTATTTTTTCAGTTTAGGGAAAAACTCCCTAGCTTAGTCTTTTATCCTTCAACATGCATTTCCAACTTCTGCCTTGTAAATTTTACCCCTTCATAAAGGTCTATCATTCCACTCCATCATGCCAAGGAAAAATAAGAGTTTCCTAAGTGTCTCAATTTCACTAAATAACAATTCATACTCTATATTGAGACCACCTAAAAGTATGCATTGACTATATGTAGACATGAAGTATCGAAATAAGTAAGAAAACTTATTAAAAGCCTCATAACACCTCAATTTTATTTTTCACTCCTAAAATTTATAATTTCCACCAATAACCATTAAATATCATCCTCAAAACACATTCTTCAACATGAGAATCTCCTACCTAAAGGTGAAAAGGGCAAATAGTGAAAGAAAATATAGACAAGGTGCATGGTTTAAGCCTCATGACTCCTACTTTGGTCATCACATGCACCATTGTTACTTAAAAAAATCTAAGACACCTTTAATTCCTGATATTTACATGGAAATACTTTATTCAAGGCACATATAGGTGCATATTTCTAAGAAAAGGCAACAAACATGGTCCAGAGCAAGAAAGCCTAGAAAAGGCTTTCCTATGCATTTGATAACATCCAAATCCAATATAACCATGAATAAAATATATAAGGAACTAAAATAGGAAACCATAAAACCTATAAAATCAAATAAAAATCTTTTGAAACATGCACAAATAGTGACCCCTCTTAGATGAAAGTGCATAAAAAGTTGCATGGGGTATAAGTGATGGTTCATAAAGGAGAAGCCACAAAATTGAAACTTCCTATTATGAATTTGAATTACACTTATATCCCTTTCTTCACACAAACTAATTCCTCCCAAATCCAACTGTACAACTCATACCAATCATACAAAGTTGACCTTCCTTAGCTTGTAATGGCAAACAAGAAGAAACATAAGTAAATATTGAACTTTCTGATGAAAATATTACAAACCCAATGTGGAAATGATCTTAGGGAGTTGATGAGACACCATACCACGTTTTAAGCTAAAAATGAGCTCACCAAGTGTATATAAGTGTTCAAAAGGGCCTAAAATTAAGGAAAAATTACCTTTTTTTGTATATAACTAATTAATGGACTATCACTTGACCACTCATGACATTCTTTAACCTCCTCCATGTTTAACTCCAGATTGGTGACAAATTTTCTCCCTTGACCCATCCATACAAATCATTTATTATGCAAAAAATGTGGCCAAAAGGAATATTTTACATATGAAATATGGTAAAGGATAAATTAATAACTTGAAGACACCTTAAAACATATCCAAAACCATATTAAGACAAGTCTAACACATATTGAATGTTTGAAAAAGCCTGACCTTGTTTGACCATGGTTGATTTTAATTTATTTTGGTTGACCTGACTAGTACAAGGAGGATGGGCTTCAAAAAGGACTAGAGAAGGGATAAGATAATATATTTAGACCAACATAAGACCTTATAGGTCATATGGAAATCTTCTTTAAAAGTTCAAAAATGTAGGGGATGACCGAACTTGACTAAAAGTCAAATTCGGTCAATAACATGTAAGCACAAGATTTTGAGAGGTTGTTTAGCATTATGAGATCATGTAAGAGATTTTTAGGTACTTTCATAGGTTTTTTGAGATCGTTTTTAAATTTTTAAGTGCTTAATAATCCTTGTCATGACACTAGTCATAACATGAAGAGACCTTGTGAGAAGGTATGATATTGGTGGCTTGGTGAGATGAGTACACACAAGCATGAAAATCTGTATAGGTTTATTGATATTTCATGTGAGGCATTAGAGAACTCATTAAATTCTCAAGGTGAGTCTATAGGGGTAATATCTTTAGACCAAGTCTACACCTAGACCACTCTTAGACCCTACTTGGCCTAATGAGGTATAATAGTCTATTATCAAGACATGTGGAGGTTTTATGTCTATGTATAAGAATGATATAGTTTTATTTATTATCTGAGTGAGGTGGAGAGAACATGGAAAGAATCATGAACATCGATTTGAAGGCCTAATGTAGTTTATAGGTCAAAGTCTAAGTAAGCACACAGAGAGAGTATAGCCTAATGGGGTATGAGGTTTTGTTTCCAAGTTAATCATGGATAGGATAGAGGTAAGATATAATATTTCAATCATGTTCACAAATTTTGAGGTCATGGTTTTCAATAAGAGGCATGAAAAGTGATTTTGAGGTCTCTCAAGGGCATATAATGAAGGGTTCTCAAACTAAGAAGGACTTTCAAGTGATCATTTACACATATATCCTCTACATGATAACATTATCTATTAAGGAGTGGTGGGTAAGGGTCATAGATAATATATATAGGCACTAGTTCTGTAAATGAGGATACATCCTTTATGAACAATTTATAACACCAAAAATAGTGTTAACCCTCTCTAAAACTCTACTAGTGACTTGATATGAAATAATTTGGTCTAAAGTGATCATAGTGGATTTTTATTTCTATTTATGTTATTATAGGTCATATTAAACTCTCCTAGGTATCTCCATGTGGGATTGGTTTGTCAAGTGTGTGAGTAGACCCTACAAAAAATTACTTTTTTCTCAAAGATTTGCTATAGAAGTTAGAGTTGATAAAGTAAAAGTATGAAAATCATTAGATGTAAAATGTTGTGACTTTTATTTTATGTATATTATGGTTTATATATAGGTTCTATCCCTTAGGGGTGCTAACCTAGTCATCTAAGTTGACCACTCACTAACAAGCCTAATGGTGAAAAGAGTGAGAAACCTAGGGAATATTGAGAAGATGGTTAGGGATGTGGTATGATGGAATAGGGATGAAACCAAGTGAATGGATAAATTGTTAAATACTTTTAATACATGTCAATTTTGGATAAAAGTTTTAGATATCATTATATATATCAAAAAAATTCACAAGATGACTTGTGTAGCTTGGTGAGGTCTATGTATAGTGAGGTCATGAGATTGGTCTGTAAGACTAATAGTGTCATTTGAACATGTTATATTTCTATATAAAAATGGTCTAATGATATCATAAGATAATCTACATGCATCAGATGTATTTGTAAATGGTCATACAGGTGATTGAATGTTAATATCAGCATGGTTGTGCTTTAAGGTAAACTAGTAGTTTTAGGTAAAAAAGTTGTAGCGATGAGTTTGAGAATCTATGCCCTAAGTTTAATCATCTAATTTATACAAGGATTATGGGAGGTGCATAGTCTAGACCCTATAAGAAGATATGCATAGTGAAATTTGGTGAAGTAAGCAAGCATAATATTTTGAGAGGTTATTTTTCATTAAGAGATAACGTAAGATAATTTTAGGTACTTTCATAAGTGTTTAAAGATCAGTTGTTAAGTTTTAAGTGCTTAAGAATCTTTGTCATGACACTAGTCATAACATAAAGAGACCTTGTGAAAAGGTATGAGCTTGGTGGATTAGTCATTTGAGTAAAAAGGCACTAAAATATGTATAGGTTTCTTAACATTTCATGTGAGGAATTATATAACACATTAAATTCTCAAGGTGAGCCTATAGGGGTAAGATCTTCAGACCAAGTCTGCACCTAGACCACTCTTAGACCCTGCCTAGCCTAATGAGGCAAAATGGTCTATTATCAAGGTATGTGAAGGATGTATGTCTATGTATAAGACTGATTTATGTTTCATTATTATGTGAGTGAGGTGAATAGCACATTGAAAGAATCATGAATGCCAGTTTGAATGCCTAATGTGGTTTATAGGTCAAAGTCTAAGTAAGCATAGAGAGAGAGTATAGCCTAATGGGGTGTGAGGTTTTATTTACAAGTTAATCATGGATATTTTAGAGGTATGATATAATTATTAAATCATGTTCACAAATTTTTAGCTCATGGTTTGTAATAAGAGGAATGAAAAGTAATTTTGAGGTCTCTCAAGGGCATAGAATGAAGGGTTTTCAACCTGACAAGGATTTTCAAGTGTTCATTGGCACATGAAAACTTTTCATGAGAAACTTATCTATTAAGGAGATGTTGGGAAGGGTCATAGATAATATCTCTATTCATTATTTTTGTAAATGAGTGGAGGTCCTTTATGAACAATCGTTAACACTAAAAATAATGTCAACCCTCTCTAAAACCCTACTAGTGACCTAATATGAAATAAGTTGTTCTAAAGTGAACATAATGGATTTTTATGGATATTTAAGTTATTATAGGTTTTATTAAACTATCCTAGTCACCTCCAAGTGTGACTAGTTTTTCATGTTTACGAGTAGACCCTACAAAAAATTACATTTTTTGTCAAAGATTTGTTATACCAGTCAGAGTTGACCAAGTAAAAGTATGAAAATCATTGGATGGAGAATTTTATTAATTTTATTTTATGTAAATTTTGGATTTTATATAGGTTATATCCAATAGGGTTGATAAATTGGTCATCTAATTTGACCACTCATTAACATGCCTAATGGTGAAAATAGTGAGAAACCTAGACAACATTGAGAATATAGTTAGGGATGTGGTATGATGGATTTGGATGAAACCAAGTGAATGGATAAATTATTAAATAATTTTAATACATATTAATCTTGGATATAATTATTTTTATATCATTATATATAGTAAAAATTTGTTCACAAGTCGACTTGTGTAGCTCAATGTCGTCTATGTATAGTGAGGTCATGAGATTGGTCTGTAACACCAATATTTCCATTTGAACATGTTATATTATATATGAAAATTGTATAATGATATCATAATATAATCAAAATTAATTATAATTCTTTTTAAATGGTCATATGGGTGATTCAAGGTTAGTATCACCATGGTTGTGCTTTAAGGTAAACTGACAGTTCTAGGTAATCAAGTTATAGTGATGAGTTTTAGACTCTATGCCCTAAGTTTAATGATATAATGTTCATAATGATTATATTTTGGAATTTTATATCCTATAAATTATTTTTATAATTTTTTTTATTCATTTAAATTATTGAAAACTTTTAAGCCGAATTAGCTTGATTGGCTGAGTGAGGTCTATGAGAGAGATGGTCAACAAATTGGAATACAAGACCAATAATTGCCATTAGAGATTATGATAATTTTTTTGGAGGTTTTTATGAGGATTTTTTAAGATAATTTTAATTCATTTTAATTCCTTTATTTTCTTTTTTCATGTGTCATAATCTCAGGTTTCCATGATTGCATTTTGAGGCTAGTTGGTAATTTAGTGTGATCATTTTACTGAAGAGAGTTTGAGCCTGTATACACTAAGTTGAAGTATATAATGAAGTTTAATATGAAAAAAAGTCCATGATTTTTATTAATATGTGATTTATTTCCATGGTTTTTTATTTATTTGGTGTTTTATCTTAAATATTTCAATATAGACTTTTTGGGTATGCATAGGCCTAATTTGGAACAATGCTAATGGCGTGCTTCAAGTAGTGATTAGACTTGAAAAGTTTTATGAAGCCTAGATGAGATTAGTAGAGGTATATTTTATTTTTTTATAATATTATACTACCATGTTTTGAGGTTTAAAGTGTTCCAAGGAAGGTAAAGTGTAATGTGTCTTAAATTAGACCTAATAGAATTAGGTCTCCATGAGACCTAAAGATGAAATGAGGCCTAATTGAGGTATGTCAGACCTAAAGGGACTCAAATAACATTTAATTAATGTTTATTATATTTCCTAAGATATATTATATGTCTTAACTAATAGGTTAAGGGTGTTTATTTGACTAAGAATGATATGAACAAGAGACTTGTATACAAATAAGGTAATTTTAGGCTTATTTGGGAGTGTTATGTGAAAGCAAATAAAATAAAAAATTTATAGAACATAAGGAGGCATCTTATACCATTATATGAGTTTATATAATATGTGATTAATATCTTACAAAGGTTTTAAGTATGAGGATCAAGGTCATATGACTTAATCAATCATGAAGAGACCTAATTGAGCGAAGAGGCCTAGAAGGTAGTTTGAGAGGGATTCGAGTGTGAAGAAATGATGAGGTGGTCATCATAATTTGGTTGAGAAATGGGGTATTATAAATTTTATCAAATTAATTAATTCATTGAGTTGGTTCTAAGTCATCTAAGTGGTTGGTGCCTCCTTACAAGTTGGTTTTTTATAAAGCCCAGCTAAGTTTGTGCTTAACTAGTTGGGGTTGGTGCTTTATGTGAAGTAGGTGCTTCATTTAATTTGGTTTTTTTGCATATGATTGTAGTAAATTTTAAAATATTATTAGTTTTTCTTCCCTTAGAGGGTTTTCCACATATTTTATGTGTCCTTATGTTCCATGCTTATGTGGATATGTTTTTATGCTTGCTAAATATATGTCTATTTGAATGGTTCATGATTTCTTAAAGAAAATTGATAATTTTTTTTTTAAGATTGATTCACCCCCTGCCCTCTTAGTCATTTTGATTCTAACACTACTAACATTTTTGGATGAAAAGGGAGAGAGGAAAAATGAAATGAACATAACTTAATGAGGTGATTCACCAAATGTAAACTAATCACTATAAACCAAATGTAATTTTACTTCAAACAAGAGACTAACCTAGACATTACACTAATATAGATCTACCTTTCTACATAGCTATTTCTCATGGATATTTGTGAAGAAAACTTGAGATAAGAGGACTGAAAAATAGGTCATGTCATGAAACTAGTGAATAAATAACTCACTAAACTCATAAACACTTCATTTGAACACTTTGATAGACATACAAAAGACTTTAAAAATTGAATATGAATGCTAACAAGGACAACATGCCATGAAAGTGAATATATCACTTAACAAGATCAACTAGTCTAACATAAAGATTGAAACATTCCATGGAAAAGGTAAAATAAAGATATTATTCGTAGATCAAAAGATGTAAATTATTAGGTATTTTCCATACTCAGGTGGAGGATACAAACTTAGCCAATTAAGGCTCAACATATAACACAAGTGAGAGAGAATAAAATAAGGGTGTAGGAGAGAGAGATGGAAAGTGTCTCATGAGTTATAAATAAGATAGGAGTTATGTAACATCCTTAACAAGTCCTAAAGACCATGTGTAGCTCTTCTAAAGATGATCCCTTTCTCCAATTGGTGTAGGAGTTAGAATGCTTGCTTCACACGTTGACTAGATCTCCAAAACAACCCTTTGATTTTCAATATTGAGTGATAAGTGGAATTATTAATAATAAAATTAGGTTATCTTACATATTTTATATTCTCTTGACACCTCTCAACTTACCCCTTCAAGTTCTCTTTGACACGTCACTTCTTTTTCTTGCTAGGTGTCTAGAGGATTCTTCATCTCCTTAAGGAAATTTTGCATACAATTGTCACAACATGAATTCTTATTATTAATATCATATTATATTTATGGATAGTGTATTAAAATCATATTATACATATAAAAATCCATTTTTAGTTCTCAAACTATCCCCAAAAACTCATTATACACTAAAAGCCCCAAATTGGTCTTATTTCTTATATCCCTAAAATCATGCAAACCTCCTTGTGTAGAGAGTTTTATAGATGGTACTAATAATATTAAGGAATATTATAATACCTAGTATTGCCTTAAATCTTCATGTTTAATTATAAGTTCATAATGTGAGTGGAAGTATCCTTTTCTATTGTTTCTCTCCCTAACTTGGCCTCAATTAGGCCTCCCTACCAAAAAACCCCAAATAAGAAAGTGATTAAATTATGTAACCTCTTCCTTATTACCCATTCCAGTTTTGAATTTTTGACAACTTTTACAAACCTCCTAAATAGCATAAAACATCCCTTGTTGACCTATTTCATATAGTGTTATACTTACAAGTATAAACTAGTGGCATGGGATAATGCTCAAGGGAGTCATAAAACATGTTTTAGGTCATTTTGAAGTTTTTCCAATCCATATGGAGGTATATAAGTTCATTTATCTCTCATCATGTCAATTTGGCTCTCCTAGGCAGTCTAAAAGTGCCTTAAGGTCTTAAGGATGATTCATAAAACATAGGGAATGAATCCTACAACAAATTCCATAAAATATAATTCAAATATGGTATATAACCTCCCATAGTATTTAAATGTCCCATGAAACATATTTATTCTATACCAAGAAAAATAAAATAACCTCTTAGGCTGCTAGTAGGAATTTTATGAGGGTTGAGAGAAAATTAAGGTCTCTAAGAGCTTTCCTAAGGTTTTACATGGGTTAGCAATGACTTGAATAGGTCCATAACAACCACATCTAATCATGGTAATGTTAACCTTCAACATTTATCTCATTATGTCTCCAACCAACTCACTTACTTAGGCCTAGGGTTCTTAAGCCATCTAACACCAAAAAACCTAATTTCCTATATTCTCACTCCTTTTCCTTTATCAAGAGGTTTTGAACTTCATAAGATGTTTATGAATACCCTTCATCATCTTAGAAATGTCACCAAAGTCCTCAAATCACTTTGAAATGGTTTCCTCTTAGTTAATTTGCCTATGTAATTAGCCTTATTATGCCTAAATAGGGTGTCCAATTTTATTTCTTGAGTCTGAACTCTGATGGAACTAGGTCATAATATTTCAATCATATTCAAACATCTTTTTTTGGCTCAGTTCCTTTATATATCCTTAAACATCTTCAAATAGCCAAACTTCTCATGAGGCAACATGCATGTTCTTACCTTGACTAAGCATTAGGGTTTTCAAGTTTGGAAGTTAAGTCTAAGAGATAAATGAGACTATATTGTCTTAAAACACAAAGTAACATTCCTTGATTTTCCATCCCTTATACGTTAAACTTCATTTAGCAATTCAAAGCAAATAATTATCTCTTAATACTATAAGTAGGACTAAAGGTATCCCTTTGACTGTATAGGTATGGGTGGAGTTTTATTTAGTTCAAACTAATTGGGAATTTCATCACCTAATCTCAATGACCTAATAACCTTGAGTTTCTTTCTAACGTCGACACCCTCATACACCACTATCTCATGTTTTGAGAGACTTTGAGTTACTTAAGTAAACCTAAAAGTGACCAGCTACCTGTGTGTATTCATTTGAGATGATCTTCAATCTTGCTATCTTAAGAGTCCCACTTACAACACTAAATCTCTCTTGTCATTATATTTATATTTTATAACTCCCTCAAAACCTTGAACGTTTGTGCTTCCATCAACATCACTATCTCAAGATTTTTTTTAATGGATGGATGTAGGTGGTTATTTTGAGAGTTTGACTATGTTTGAGGATTCCTAGGTATTAAAAACCAATTTTAAAACCTATAAATGTCTCTATTTCATGTTATTTATCTATTAATACCCTTATAAATTCCCTAAATACTTGAAACCTCATAAATTAATGCTATTCAGGGCCAATTCTCTCAACTAGTTGTAGGTAACTATAAGAGAATTTTGAGTATGTAGTTTTGAGTTAGCCTTCTCAACTAGGTCAGTGACTAATAATAATTAAAGGTATATTCTCATTTCATCTCAATATTCATATAGAATTCTCAATATAATTTACAACATATTTATTCACTATCCACACACATAGTCCTGTAGGTGTATTAAGCTTGCAGACCTCTTAAACACTTTGACAACAATACCACTTCAACCTTATTTGAATTAAGGTGCTTGGGGAACCTTCATTTTTTTGTGACCTCAACTTGAAACCACAAAAATGTCTTCATGGCCAGGTATATAGACTTTGAACATTGACACCATTAAATTTCTCTTAAAGTTACAAATATATAAGCCTACAGATCTGTAGGTATACAACCTTGTGTTTAGAAAGTTGAAGAGTAAAATCATGATCATTATGTTCTGAATATCAGGTATTCCCTAGATAAACACATTTATTAAAATAACTCTAAAGTTATTTATAAATACACATTTAAACCCACTCAAATCAACTTGTTAGGTAGACACACAAAACACATTTCATAAGGTGAATGAAGCTGTGACCATTTTGAGACTAGTACATAGTGTTTATCTAATAATAAATATTATTAATTCATTTAAAGGATATTAAAAGACAATATAGGAATCACTTATATGTATTATACCACTTGGATAACTATGAAACACAAAAACATTACCATACATTTGCAAATTATACACAAGAGAAGCTTTTATTGCCCAAAAGACCATCCATACATGCCATCGTGATTCATGAAAGTGTATAACTAATATATATACGTCTTATATCTCAATCCAATTAGACAAATATTTCACACTTGTTTTGGAGTTACACAAAACTTAGCCTATGGGGATTTAAGCCTTTAAAAAGTAGTCTAGTTCCTTAACAATTATTTATAAAGCTAAGGAGATAAATCCAATAAAAAATTCCATTAATTATAAACCCATATGGGTTCATAAATATTTATAAAATCATATCCCAAAAATCTACTTGTTCAGCCTATATGATATAGTTAAAAATTATCTTCAAGAGTTTTTGAATGAAGTGATGGAGGAGAGAGAGATTTTTGAAACTATTGGACTTAAAAATTATTTTCATGAATTTTTATGGTCTTTATAATCTAAAATTACATTATAAAACTATTTTCACCTACAAGTGACTTCACCAAGTTAGTACAAGTCTCCTAACTTCTCTCTTTGGCATTGAAACACAAGATTTTGAGCTTCTTCTAACTTTATGATACGTTTAAAAGTTGTGTAAATTATCCAAGATATTTTTAAGGTGTATTTTATGGATTTATCACTTTAGGAGATTTTAAATATATTAATGTTAGAAAAAAATCACATTTTTACTCATTTCACCACCTTCAAGATTAGAAATAAACCTTAAACACTTAAAATACCATAAAACATTTTGATAAAGAGGTAAAGTTATGATAAAATATATGACCAAAACAAGACATTACCTTAAATTCTCCAAACTAACCTTAAACAATGGTAATAAGGTTTTATAAAGACTTTTAGGGACCATATAAGGCATGAAATGACCACATGACAATCCTATTAAAGTTATATTTTATATGGGGTGACTAATTTGGAATTGAGGTTGAAATTTGGTCAATAGTCCTATCGAAGGGCATGTTGTATCTTTGAAACCCAAAATTTTAGTTGTTATTCTAGCTAGTGGTGTTGCCCATCTTCCTCTACATGTTTATAAAGTTTTTTCTCAATTTATGGACCATTATTTGGATGGAATCTAGTTTTTATTTGGTATAATTATTTCCTTTTTACAACTATAGTGTTAGATATCATTGAATGTTGGTTATGTTTATGACTATTCATTTGTGCCTAGTCATTCATATAACCATAATTTTAATTAGGTTTTGATGCATTAAAGATGGTAATTCATATAGTTGATTTTGATTTAAATCAAGGAAATTTTGATTAATATGAGGGACTAGATTTAGAGAAGGAAAATTAACATTGATGTTGGGGGTGCTTGGTATTTCAGGGTTCATTTCTATATTAATTTTGATAGCCTTTTTATATTTTAAATATAGAGTGGGGGTAAAAACAACCCTTCACAATAATATTACAATGGTTGGATTCATAACGCTTCTATACATTTATAGTGCCAATGGTCCATTTGGTCTATACTCTAGATTAAGCCAAGTGTACATCTTTTGGAATCTAATATTTAAATATTGAATTATCTCATTAGGATCCCTCTTCATGCTAGTAAAATTTTGGTACACTAGTATAAGGTTGGTAACTTGTCCAAATTAGGAAATAAATGTGTTTTAACATGCATTTCAAGAAGTGATAGATTTCTCCTATAGATTGAGATACCAATTGTAGGAAAAATCCTACAAGGTAAATTGGAAAATACTAAATGTAACATCTTCATTAGTAATATTCATTAATCTTAAATTACCCTTGAAATACTTGATGTGTTCCTCTATAGTTACCCCTCCTAAAAAGGAGAGAGAATGTAGATATTTTACTAGGTTCCTAGGAAAATTGTGAATATCTCTTAGGATGGTAATGGAAAATCTAACTAACCAAGGGTATTGTTGGGACATAAGATGATTAATGGGATGGATATTTTTGATTATAGATAGTTTTATATACCTAATTATATTGGGAATAACTAGCATAGATCTATGCATTTGATGGGTTGATAAGGGTTAAAGCAAAAGGCTAGTTTAGGACCTAGACTTGGTAACTCTCTTGGGTGTCTTCAGTGAAACTAAACATAGGGGATAAATTATCACTATGGAAGGCACATAAGTGTCCCTCTTTATAGTTCTAACCTATTTTATATTGATGTGGGTGTTGTACATAGTCCAAAATTTTAATGAGGTAGCCTCTAATATTTTAGGATCTCAATGGAGGTAAAATCCACTCTAAGGCACAAGTTGTATGTATATGTTAAACAACCACATGGTGGAATATAGAGTATATATGAAACATATTAATCAGATTTAGTTGTAGTGAAATGAATCCTAGTGGATAAATCAAACCTTAGAGGGTGGAATAGATGTATGGTATTTAATATAGAGTGGGTAGATATCAATAAAATAAACATAAACATGAGGGAAAGGTAGAACATAAAAGATGTTTTTTGATCTCAAGTGGTCACTTCTTAGGTTGGTTTGTTGGTGGATAAATGTTCTTAGAACTAAATCTTATTGTTTATAGTTTTTGAACAATTATAGACAGACATAGGTGTGAAGTCTAGGGAGGAATATTATAGGAAACTTGATGGTCTCAACTGAAGGTTTTTCCCTTTTGATTTACTATTACATACCATTAATTGAAATGTTACGTCTTAGAATAATAATGAATCTAAAGTAGCTATCATATATAATGATAAGTGCATCATGTATATAAATCAATCCTAACTCAAAGAAGATAGAACCTACCATATATTTATAATTAGGGACACATTAGATAATTGGAAACATGACCAATATGGTGATCTTATAGACCTAATTAAGGGATATCTTATCACAACACACAATGCTAGGGAGGGTTCTAAAGCCTCTAGTTAAGCAAAATCATGCAATAACCCTAGTTTGGTCTTATGTTTGATATCTCACTAAACTAATAATAAGTAAATTAAATAAATCCAAACTAGTACTCACCAAAGCTTAAGGAATAATATGGGGGTTAGTAGACAAAACAAACATGAATATGAGAATATGAATTAATTTATATATGAGTCATACCCTAATCCATGGAAAGAGAATATTAATATTATTTGAAACCAATACTTATGCTACTTCAATCTAATAAAGAGACGAGCAAAGTCAGAGAATTCTTGAATGATGAACCCATCAAGACTCAATATCTCCCTTGGCCAAAGGGGATTTATAAGAGGTTGTTGTGGTTTTTAAGGATCATTAAGACAGGATAAAGCATCCAAGACTTCTCCACAAGACTAGATTGTCAAAGTAGAAACCCTATGCTAAGACTCCTCAAGTAAAATGGTGAAATAGCATGTTGTAAATAAGCATAAACAAATAATAATTCTTATTTATTATTTAAATAATGATGAAATGATCTTTTATATATAGGTAGATTTAACCCTAAGCCATTATAAAAAATTTTGTTGATAGGGTTGACCCAATCGACCTAGTACAGTTATGGACAAAAATTGACTAGGTCAGCCAAGAGCCAACCTAAACCCTAAATGAATTTCACTTAAAATAGTATAGGGTAAACCTAATTGACTTATTATATAATACTATAAAAAGGAGCTTAATGTGGGGAAAATAGGGATGAAAAGTGGTAAAATATTAGATGAGTATGTAATTGAGGATTAATATCTTAGGGGATGGTTTTCAAGAGTGGTTAGATTGCTAATAAGTGTCAATAAGGGACAACAATCCTATGAAACATTGATGGTATATCCACCCCTTTCTTAGTGTGCTCATTAGGGCATGTATTAGAAGAGATTGTGTCTCAATAGGTTCCTACAAGATGTAAAATTTTAGTATTTGATAAAAATTGAAAATATAATGTATACATATGCCCCACTCAAATCTCATCACATGTCACACAGGTGTAATAGGGGATGGTGATTTGAGAAATAACATAGTAACACATAATGCCAAGGCTAAAAAAAAATTGTAATGTTAAAGCAAAAATAACTGAAAATAAATGAATAAAATGGAAATAACAAAAAGGTAAATGTGATGCATACCTTAACTTACCTCTATCATTATATGGTTGTCTAGTGTTTGTAGTTTTGATTTTGGAGGGTGTAGAGACTACTTTTAACAAATGAAAGAATATAAAACTGAAAAGAAAAAACAAACATATGAAATAAATCCATTATAAATGGTGCTATGATGATGGGATGTACTTGTAAATTTAGCAAGCTGGCATGATAAGTGTTATATTAGACCAAATGACCAAGTCAAAACTAGAGTAAATTAGGTAACCAAAAAGCCAAGGATACTAGAGACCAAAAAAACAAACAAGTAAACTTTGACTAAAAAAAGGCAAACTCATAAATTGAAACCAAGGATACATGTCAAAATGGATAGAATCAAACATCAATTTGAAATATTTAACAATCCTTACTTAAACAAACATAGACAAGGAAAAAATGGTAAATAAATGGTAAAACAACATTGATGAGTGAGCAATAACAATCCTTACTCAATCATCAATAAAAAAAAGGTGCATGAAAGTAGAAATGGAATTAGGTACCTAAAAAAGGGGGTAGGTATATCAATAACTAATGGTAAAAGGAGAGTAAAACAAGTTGAGGAATGTATAAAAGAGTAATCTATAGTTTCTCAAGCATGTTGTTTTGCTCTAAGGATAGATAAAAGTGAAAAAAAGTAATGATAGCATGTTTTTAAGATGTGAATAAGAATAAAATATAGAAGAGGTAAAATAGAATTAGAATCATAAGTTTCCCATTAAGGGGGAAATGAAATGAGTGAAGGGTAGAATGAAGGAAAAACCAAGGTAGAAGGACTCTTTATCAAAGTCAAGACACTCAAATTAGGTTTGTCAAAATAACAAGATTATGGACCTTAAGGACTCTAAATAACTTCACTTAGAAACATAAGTCTTAGGTCAATAAATGAATTATATAGATCATCCCATTAAGGCAACTTCCCATAATGTGTTCCTCATTCCTTAGGACTCATTATAGAGCCATCAATCTACTATGAAGATTGGCTACTTGCATGAGAAATTAGGTAGCACCATATTTTTTTTTTAATTCTCATATTTTAATCTATTATCCTAATGCACCCCAATGGACCTCAGCTCTATGTGAGGCCAACTATTAGTTTGAGCTTCAATGAGAGATAGTAGATGTGCTTGATAATCTCTTCCTTTGGTGTGATATTCACTTTTGAGATTTGTATGTTACCTTTTGTATATCATTTCCTTTTGTTTCAAATGATTTATATTTTTAATTTATTGATGGTTTTTTCTTATTCCTCTTCCATACATATTTGGAAAACTAAACATGGGAGCTAAAGATGACATTCATTTGAATATATGGGACCTAGTTTCTAAGATAGATAGCTTTAAAGAGCATGGGGTCTAAGAGTCTCATAAATCTAGGTGAAACCAAATTTATATCTTGACTTCAACCTTTTTTTATCTAATGAGTAGTGAAAGGAAAGGAAATAAAGAGAAATGACATAGAATAATTTGAATTACTTCAAATCACAAAAATGTGATAAAGGGTGAAAAATGGATTCAATGATAGTAAAGTGTGATTCCTTATCATAATAATGAGAGAAATATTATAACATAGATTGTTGTGAAAATTCTATCTATCAAAATAAGAAAAATCTAAAGCTAAGAACAAGGATCAAAAACACATTCTAGAAAAGGAATAATAAGATGGTAGTTGTATGAGGAAGGCTAGGTCCTATCCATGGTATTACACTATAATTCATAAAAGAGAAACCCACGAGGGTGCCAAAAAAGCATGTAAAAAATAAATGAGAAAAAGATGGTATTTTGTGAGGAAGTCTAGGTCCTATCCATTGTCTTTTACTACAACTTAAAAGATAAATCTAAGGGATGCCAAAAAGTGTGTAAAAAGAGTATGAAAATAAATAATACTATGGTACATCATGAGGAAGACTGGGTCCTTTCCATAGTTTTATAATGCAACTCATGAGAGAAAAAAGGCAACCAAAAGACCAAAAAGGAAGGACTAAAGGTTTATCAATAAGGAATGATTACTATAGAAGGTGAGACCCATGTAAGTATCTTTAAAATAGTGTTAGATAGTAACACATAAAAAGCTTGAAAATAAGGGAAGGTTTATGCAAAATACTTCTTGAGTAATTGTTCATTAGTGGGCTCTTTGAGAACATGGCCTTGATTGGTTTGAAGGAGATAGGTGCTTCGACCAATAATATATTTGACTAAATAGAGGCCCCACCATTTTTGGGTGTATTTACCTTTTTTATCATGAGAGTAGTCTAATTTAAGGATAATATCACCAACATTAAATGTGAAAATTTCAATACATTTGTTATGTTGTTTGTCAATACCAGCCTTATATTGGAGATTATGTTGTAAAGAAAAATGATGGAGATTTATCATGGGATTTATGTGATTGATCAAAAAGATGAGAATTTTGGTAATAAATATCATGGGATTTATCAAATGGTGAAAACTTTGATGTGTAATATATGTGAATCTGGTCATTGAGTAGAAGATGGAGATTTTATTATTTATATTAAAAAAGTTAGATTAGAAAGAACTTGGTGGGGATGAAAGAGAAAGGATGAAGAAGCAGGGAATCATCAATGGAATGTTTATCTTGAGGAATAGGCTCAATAGTAAAATAAATGAAATCCTTAGTGAGAGTGGTTATAATTTGATGATAAGTAATGAAATTCTCACTTTTACATTGGTAATCACCATTGGAATAATGATAGATAATATAAGAATCACCTAAAGCATGCAGGTATTAGATATCTAAATAAAGGGTAGCTCTCATGCCTAATATTAGAGCTTTGTTTTCAGCCATATTGTTAGTTACATCAAATATTAAGCAAAAATATAAAGGAATTATTTTTCTAAGAGGAATTATAAGAATGCAAGCTACCCCAAATCCTTGAAGGCATTTATCACTATCAAAATGAAAGGTCCAAGTATCCTCATGCAAGTCAAAATTAATTTTAGGAAGCTCCTTGATAACTAATTTTGGTTTAGTAGTATTAGGGGGAATAGTTGAGTCATTAAGATTACTTACTTCAAGATTAGCAATAAAGTTATGAAAGTAATCTTTGATAGAACTGGCTTGATTGAGACCTTAAATATAGAGAATATTGTCATCAAGAAGACTATTTTGAAGTTGATTAGTAGATAACATAGGATTTATGGAAAATTGACCAGCTATGACTTGTCTTTTGAAAACTTTTGAGTACAATGTAGAGATCAAATTCCCTAAGGAGGACCATCCATTTTCCAATTTTATCTCCAAGAAGAAAGGCTTTAGAGAAGAGGTAATGAAGAGGGTTGGAATTAATGATGACATAAGTAGTCTGGTATATCAAGTAATGTCGAAGCTTTTTATCTATGAAATAGATGGCAATGCAATCACATTCAAATTTGGTGTAATGCTTCTCATAATCATTGAGGCTTTGGATAATGTAATAGATATCATACTCTCTTCCAGTATCATATTATTAGGAAATATTACACCAACTAATATAGGTATGAAATAAGTATACAATATTAGAGGTCAATAATTGAAAGGAGGATGAAGAAGAGGTAGGTGAAGCTCTGATTATTTCATGTTTTCAAAGTATTTTTGACAAGGGTCCATCCATTCTAAGGCATTACCTTTCTTAAGAAGAGAAATGGAGTGGATGTGATAACCCATTTTAGGGGAAAATGGTCTAATTTCCCCAAGTTTTTCTAAGTATAAATGTTTATAATGGAATAAGGAATGGACATGTTGATGATATTAATAGTCTTAGTTAGGTCAACATTGATACCATGGAGAGAGACTAGAAATCCTAAATTTTTTCTAAATGTGACACCAAAGACACACTATCAGGATTTTATCTAACTTGATATTTGAGAAGATTTAAAAGATAATGGAAATATTGGAGAGATGAGTCTTAAAATTTTTGGATTTATCAATGGAGTCATTCACACAGGTTTCAACAATTTTATGGATAAGATCATGAAATATTTGAGTCATTGCTTAATGGTAAGGGGATATGACATTTTTGAGTCTTAAGGGCATTTTTACATAGAAATAAGTGTCCCATTCTCTAATTAAAGTTGTCTTATGTTGGTCCTTAAGGGTGATGTGAATCTGATTGTAACCCAAAAATATATCCATAAGAGATAACATTTTGTAATCAGAAGTGGAATCAACAATGAAATCTATCGAACGTAAAAGAAATTTATATTTGGGACAATCAAGGTTAATATTGTGGAAATAAATATAGATTTTAATGACCATAGTGGCCTTTTTTAATGTGGTCCATGTTAGAAACCAATTTAGAATAGTCCACTAGTTTGATAAATTTAGCATCAAGAAGCTTGATGATTTCTTTGTGACATAAATTGGAAACCTTGGGTGGAAATTTACTTTAATTTTGATGCATATAATTAGAATAAAGATAAATAATGATGTTATGAACCACTTGGGTCAATACCAAGCATGTCCTCATAAGACCAAGATAATATTTCATATTTTTATTGAATAATAAGCTAAAGTTATCATAATTGATAGGTGAGAGTTCATGATAAAGTATAATTAATTGGTTAAGGATAAGATGGATTATCATATTCAATTAAAGTAGTTTCTTTGATAAACATATCATTTCCATCTTGGAAATGGTATGTTACATTAGGTAAAGAAGAGATTGGATTAAATTTAGGACCAATTCTAGCAATGAAGTTATTGAAATAAGGGGTTTTGGTTTTAAAATTCCCAAGTTTATGATGTTGCCAAGGAATTTCAAGTTATTGAGCATGAATTAGTTAAATAATAGCTTGTCAATAGTTAATATAGGAATAATGACATAATAATAAACATCTACTTTGAGATCTGTAATCTAATTACCATGGTGATCATACTTAGAATGTATCTGATGAGCATTGATGGCCTTGGCATCTAGTGTAATATCAGGAGTATGAGAAGTAGATGCATTATAAAAGATTGGAGTGTCATTGGTTTCATTAATGGGGGAAGGATAAAATGAAATGGTGGGAAATATAGATGGTAGAGAGGATGCATGAAGTTCCAAATTTTTGGAAGGTATAATTTAGTCTACCACCCAAGGAGTATCAAGAAGTAGAGAAGTGGTAAGAGGCACATAACCTTAAGTGTCTAATTAATGATCTATGGAAATGGTATGAACATCCCAATTAAAATAATGAATTTTATGTTTTTTAATAATGTTGAAAATCCAAGTCTCAAGATTGAGCTTGGGTGATAATATAATTATAATTATATGTTGGATAAATTTTACATGCTTGATATTAAGGGGGAATTTCAAAAGGTGAAATCCCAATATTACTAAATGTACGTGGAGACATGATGAAAGGATCGTGAAACAATTTACCCACTCTAAAGTCATTACAAGTAAAGAAATATTCAAGTAAAGAAGGCTTTTAAGCATTGCATGAAGGAGGGAAATAATTGATTTCATCAATAAGAGGAATAGTATGGTCCCTAAGTAATAAGGAAGGAGGAAGCCACTCCAAACTATAACAAGGTAGCTTAGTAATATTACAAGTATGTTCCAAAGATTTAGGATCATCATCATCTGAGTTATCAAGATTGAATTATAAATCAGGATTGATGTTGATGAACTCAAGTAAAGGAGCACTATTGATATTAAGAATTTTAGGAATATGATACTGAGATTTTTGATTAGAAAGTTGAATATTCTAAGGGTTTGGATCAGCCTAATGCTTGTATCATTTTACATTATGTAAAAATTTAATTCATTGGATATTATAAGAAGTAATGTACCTCATTTTATGATTCCATGGGATACCAAAGAATATGTTATAAGATAAGGGTAAATAGAGGACCATAAGCTTAGTTTGAATGATCTTAGGTCTGATGGTCAGGGGAATCCAAATACAACCAAGTGGTTTTTGATTAGTCTTATCAAAACCATAATAGGTGAGGAAATTTTTCTTGAGATAATACTTGTTATAACCATGTTTTGGATAAGACACAAATATGTCACATAGATACTAGAGACTTCATCAACTAGAACCTTATGAGTAAGTGTAGTATTAATGGCTATTTTCATGAAAAAAAGTGGATCATTTGCATTAAAGATAATTTCATCATTGATCATGTCCTTTTAAATAAATTCAATATAAGACTTGTAATAGGGACACATGGTTTCAATAATATGTACATTGGTAGGTTGAGGTTCAATAGAAGGTTGTTCTTCATCTATGAGGATGGATCTTTATTTTCTTTTAATTGTTACATAAGCAACCTACAATGATAGGGGAAAGTGTGAACCAATTCCATAAGTGGAATATTACAAGGCATAAAGTTAAGTTCTTCAAAAAAATTCCAATGATATTTAGAAGAAGAACCAACATGATGTTTAGGAGGTAAAGTAGATTTTCAAGGAATATAAGTGGTTCAAGGTTTGGAAGGAGGAATTTGTTCCTTAGGGGCTTCTGAAGCTAGATTGGTGGTGGTAGTATCTTTGAAAAGTTATTATTATAAATATAGATTTTTAGGTTTGATAATAGGATCTTTTTGAGATGGATTACAATGATAATTGACCTTAAAAGTGTTGAGATATTGAGAATTATTATAATATTAGTCATAATCAACATCAATGGCTCAAACATCCTTGGTAGTTTATTGATTATTATTTATGGAGAAAGATTTTTGGTTAGTTTAGGTTGATGATTTATAAACCTATCATATTTGAGAAGCAACAATTTACTCTTGATGATGAAAGTTGATCATGGCTTCATGATTAAATGAATCACCAAGCATATAGGAGACATCAAATTTTGTGAGCCTTTTACAATATTCACTAGAGTGACCAATGTTGGCATCAAAGCAATAGAAATGATTAGGGTCATACCACTTAGGAGGATTATTAGGATAGTTTAAAGGTTTAGAGGGAGGTAATACTTATTTAATTTATTTCACTAAGAGTGGTGTGTGAGAAGATGAAGGAATGTCAAATTTGGCAACTCTTAGTTTAGTTTGTGGAGTATTTATAGTGATATAATTAGTAGATGTTTTAAAATATCCTTTAAGAAGTTTAGGATTAGGTTTGAATTCATTCATGAGATGTCTTGACATTTAGCTTGGTCAAGAGCTTCATTAAGTTTTTGAGGAGCAAGAGTTCAAACATTATATTAAAGATAAGGAATCAAAGTAGTTATAAAGAGTTTGAAAAAGTTATCATAAACTTGGTTATGGTTAGCTCTATGGTCCAATGACTTCCATATTTTGATAAATTCATGAGCTGATTTAGTGGGCTATTTCTTAGCATTGATGAAGTGACTAAGATAATTTTCAAGAAGATCATTATGTTGAAATGCTTTAACTAAAGGAATGACCAGATATTCTAGATGTACCATTCTAATACATTGCCAATAAAGGTTTTGACTAAGATTTTTGTTGTGGTGAAGGTATTAGTTTGGATCCACTCTTTGTGAAGGTTTCCAAAGGATTTGATAAATGAGGTAGGTTCTTTAGTCCCATCATACATGATAGTTAGAGTTATGTTACCAATATAAATGGACATAATGAAGGGATCTAAAGGCTCATTCTGAATAGTTTTAAGCATCTTGTTTTTAATTATGGGGTAAAAAATAACATTACTTAAGGAATCTCTAAGAGGTGGAAAATAAAATTGGGATTAGCTTGAGGATGGAAAGCCAAAGGTTGATTATCCATATTAAACAAATGATGTTGGAGTTACATCATTTGAGAGGTGTTATAAGTTTTCATTATGTTCATTAATATATGACTTATACAAGAATTTAAGTTGTATCAATAGGTTGGTTGGTTTGGTAGGATCACTCCCTAAATTGGTATTAGGGGGTGTTATTAGAAGATGCATTATTAGTGTGATTATTGATTAAACTTATGTCAATTTTTCCCACATTATTTTTAAGGTTTTGAATGTGATAAGTGTCTTGATAGGTATAAAAAGGGTCAGACCCATCAACTTCATCTTGAGATGTGATTTTTATCATGTGATAATCCATAGATGAAGGAGGGGAAGAAGTACCCTAAGACTAATGGTGGTCTTGGGAGGAAAAGAGAGGGAGGAATGAATATGTTATATAGTATCTAAATGGATTCAAGTTATATAATAATATTTTGATAGGAGACTTCATGATTATTTGAGAAAAATGAACAAAATGCTAATAGGAAAAGTACATAATTGAATGGGTCAACCTAGTACATAAAATAGGGTCTAAAAGTTGAGGAATTATGGATATAGGGTCAAGTGGGTAGACTTAGTTTTGTGACCTGGGAAAGAAATAGGAAGAAAAATATATAGTGGATAGGGTTAACCTAGTGTTGTATCATGGGAAGTAGAAAAGAGTACCATGTTGATAGGTTAAACCTAGTATTGCAGGTAGGAAAAATAAATAGTCTATAAGACACTATGTCGAGAAGAATGACTATGTATTGAAATAAGATTTTTTTTACAGGTAGTTTTGAAATCAAGAAATGAAATTAAATTAAATAAACAATCAATTGGGCCAATGAGGTTGATCCAATTGAGTCACATACATAAAACCTTGAACCAATACTGGATAATGCAAGCTTTTATAATACAACATATAATTGATCAAAGAGCAAGTAATCAAATTAGAAAGTAAATGATATGTAAGTGGTTATCCTAAATGTTGTTCAATTATTATAATATGATTTCAGATGTGATAGGGAGTTGGCTATAAGTAAGGAACTAAAAATCAATATAAGGATGGTTTTAGGATGTTTAGGTTGAAATGGATCTATATTGGCATTGGTACTAGCTTGGTATTGGGGCCTACCCCCTCACTTCACACATTGAAGGGATAACAGTATTGCATGATTAGCCAATATATACCATTAACCACATGTTTATACTTGGCCAAAAAAATAAGTCAGCTTCTCCCTTGGTGATGAAATCTAAGTAGCTTGGCCTTAGGTAGACAATTGTTAAAATACATTTTAAGATTATGTGATTTGGTAGTGTGTTCATAAAATATAAAAATAGTGCAACTAAATGTTATATTTTAAAAACCACATAATTAGACTATGTGATCTATTCTAAGCATACACATAACTAAAAATGAAATTGTGAGCCAATTAATAGCATATAAGTGTTAATTCATACTTTGAAACATAGTATAGTGTCATTTTAGATGATAGTGTATATGCAAATATTAAAGAAAAAAGTCAATAATGTTTCTAATGTACTATGGAAACAACAGTCTAAAAAATAACTAAGTCAATAATGTCAACCTAGTTCTCCAAACAAAAGATAGATTACAAAACTATGTTAATAGGGTTGAACTAGTCTATTATATGGGCACAATTTTAAAGGCTATAAACTCTAAAAAATATAACTCTAATGAATAAAATAAATTATAGAGGAGAGAAAGGAACCTTAGTGGGTTTAAAGATGCTTAGAATTTGCAAATTTTTTGTTTAAGATGATTGAATGTTTTTCCAACTAAATTGATAGGGTCAACCTAATTTTATAAAACCCTACTACTAAAGCCTATAATTTATGTTGCATTGATAAAGTCAACTTAATATGTTTTATAGGAAGTTTGAAAACTATACTGTATTGACAGGGTCGACCTATTAGTTTGCTTATAGGTCTAAAAAATGTACTATGTTGATAAAGTCAACCTAGTATCCTGTAGCTGATAAAAAGAATTGCACAAATAGAATATAGTTGTATTGATGCAACTATGTGTTAAACTTGTACATAGAAGTTAGAACTATGTCAACACTCTTAACCCAATATCAAAATATATAATGATAACATAAATAAAAATGTGAGATAAAACCTACATGGGTTAGATTCATGTTGGTTTCACTAGAATGTATGTAATTAGAAATGAATCATGTATATAAATCAATCCTAACTTGGAGAATATAGATCATACTATACACTTCTGATTGGGAACACATTAAATAATTAGGAGCATGACCAATATGGGGATATGCTAGACCTAAATATTGGATCTCTTGTCACAATACACAACACTAGGGAGGGTCCCAAAGTCTCTAGTAAATTAAAATCATTCAATAACCTTAACTAGGTCCTATGTTTGATGTGTCACTAAACTAATAAAAATAAAATCAAATACATCTATACTAGTGCTCAACAAAGCTTATGGCACAATATGGGGGTTAATAATAAAATAAATATGCGTAAGAGAATCTTGATTAAGCTATGTATGAGTAAGAACCTAACACATAGAAAGAGAAGAGTAATATTATTCAAAGTTAATACTTATGCTACTTATATCTATTAAAGAGAGTAAAAAAGATAGATAATACTTACTTGAATGATGAGCCCATCGAGACTCAATATTTCCCTTAGCCAAAGGGGCTTTAGAAGAGGTTTTTGTGGTTTTTAAGGATCACTAAGAAAGGCCAAAAAATCCAAGACTTCTCCACTGGACTAGATTCTCCAAATATAAACCCTAAGATAAGACTCCTCAAGTATAATGGTGGAAGATCAGATTGTAAATAAGTGAAGTCAAATAATAACTCTATTTTATTAACTAAATAATGATGAAATGATATTGTATATAGGTAGATTTCTCCCTAAGCCCTTCCAAAAGTTTCAACTAATAGGGTCAACCTAGTTGACCTAGTACAATTATTAACAAAAATTCACTAGGTCATGGGCTAGTTCAACCAAGATCCAACATTTAACCTAAATTAGTTTCACCCAAAACTATACAAGTTCAACCCAGTTGACCTAATATAGAAGACTATCAAAAGGAGCTTAAGGTGAGGAAAATAGGTATGGAAAGTGGCAAAATACTAGAGGAGTATGCAAAAGAGGATTAATAGCTTAGTTAATGGTTTTTAAAATCTCATTATATTAGTAATAAGTGGAAATAAGGGACAATAATACTGCAAAGCACCAATGGTCTGCCCACCCCTTTCCTAGTGAACCCTATAGGGCATGCACTTAGAGAGATTAAGGCTTGATGGTTTCTTGTCAGATGTAAAGAATCAATATTTGAAAAAAAATTGAAATTATTATGTGTATACATCTCTTACACATGCTTAGAAAACTATACTAAAATGAAAAGACTCTTACACACTAAGAATATTTACACAACTTGGACTAATTGCTTAATTAATCAATGAAATCTATTAACTCAAAATAGATTTTACACATCTAAGGTTACCATACATCAATAAAATAATTAAAAGTATCCATTTCCTTTTCACACTTCAAATTATTATGTTATCAAAACTAGAAATCAAAACCTTAATAACACAAGAATATAAGGATAGAACACCAACGCAGTTGAATGACAATCAAAATTGATTTCTTCCTATATTGATAAAATATTTCAACCCTTTGAAATGTGAAATTATATAAATATATGGATTTGGAGAGGGGTTGCCTCATCTTACAGGTTCATGTAAACTCATGGTTACATTAGATAATTAGAACCTCAATTCTAATTTTAACCTCAAAATTACATGTTTGCATGCTCATAACTAACTACAACTATGTCAAGATCATTTCACATTTACAAAGTAATGTAATGTGTACATTCTTATAAGTAATTCAAGCAAATTTACATTTATGATCTAAGTGTAAGTAAACTATAAGTGCAAAAGTAAGCATTATCTATAAGTAGACATAAATTTAACCTCTAACTCAAAGCTAATTGGGTGTTTTCATGGTGGGTGAGGCTGTTGTAAGCATTAAAGTGGATGCTTATGTTGAACTAGGAGTTGAATAACCAACATTATTTTTTTCTTCTAAAACTTGATAGTGCTTATTCTTGATGTCATACTAGTATCTGATTATATCCATGTTAAGTAGTAGAGGTCTATTCACCCTATTTACATGTTCTAGGAACTTTACATGCTCAGTATTTGTAGTCATGAAGTTAGTTCTAAAGATATAAACTTTAATGACCTTTTTCCTAGTAAAATTGAGCTCATATTTTATTTCCTTTAAGGTCTTTCCTTGTATACTTTGTTTAAAGTTTTGTGAAGCTTACTATAAGAGTTGGTCAAAATTGGCCCTATTAATAAGCCTTCCTATATAATCCTTGGCATGTGAAAACTTTAGTTCATCCAAAATATAATAGATGAGAGTTTCATGTTTTGAGTATTTACGCATTACTACCTCAGTTGCATCAATACATTACCTAGCCTCTTATGTCCTAATGACAACCAAATCGAGGGCATTAGTAACCTCTAATATTCCCATTAAATATAAATTTGCATATGATTTTCTAGTTATAAAAAAATAATAAATTTCAATTTATTTTCATCTATTTTCAAAGAATTAAATAATTTATTAGTCTCTACTATATAAGGTGTTAGTTATTCCCTCATTTTAGTAATAGTCTCTAGAATCTTATACAACTAGGATGTAGCACTCTATACATCCATATCTATTTGCACTGGAACATGCATAATTTTTTGTTGTTCTCTTATTATTTCTAGTTCTTGATCTAGTTATCTCCTCATCATTTTGATTCTTTCATGTATCTCTACTAGAGCATCCTTTTAATTTTTAAATAGGATTTAAAATCCTCTATGTATGTGGACTTCCCCAATTTTATATCCTTCCTCTTGGATAAGGTAAACATTTATTTCCCCTCCTCTACTATGACTACTTTCCTCATATCATATTTCATTTTCCTCTTTCTAAAATTTTTTATACTCCTAATAAATTTTTTAAATACTTGACTTACATTTGGTGATTCTTTAATTAAAGTAGTAGTATTTCCATAGTCCATGTATTGAGTATGTATGTATTTTTGGTAAAAATTATGTCAAAAGTTTTTATGGATTATTTAATTACTAAATTATATCTTTTGGAAGCCTCTCATTATATGTTTGTTACCCACTATGGAAGGACTATCTAGGTTGGATCCATGAGTTTAGTGCCTAAAACTATAGTCTCACCTAATATGTCTCATGATGTATGCCTCAGATTTTAATCTATAAGGGGATCAAGAAGTGAGGGCCAAATGATTTTATACCATTCCACTCCACCATATTATGGTAGTGGGTGGACTGTGTAAATTGGATTCTTATTTTTTATCCTTCTTTGTTATTATCACAATTGTGTTTTGAGAGGAACTATGAAGGGTCATTCATAGACTTTGTTTTGTAGATGACACATGGAGCTGGGGACTTACTAATTTTCCCCTTGTCTTCTTTGTTACTTTCTTGAGGCCTTTTTACTGGTTTTTATGGGGGTTAAGATAGTAGTGGAAGGAGAAAAAATAAGAATAATAGGAGTGGATTCATAAGAATCAATTGGAGGAAGACCAATGAGGTAAATAGGAACAATAAGGGTAGATAAAGTATCCTCTAACTTTATAACTAGTAATGTTAGTTGAACAATGGGATGTATAGGAGAAACCTCCACCTTAGAGACTAATAATGGAGGGGGACTGGGATAATTAAATGAAATAGGATCAAATTTAGAAATAATATAAAGATAAAAATGAGAAATAATAGGGGTAATGCAAATTGAAGGGGATATTTTCTCACTTGATGGTTTATTATGCCATGATGCCTTCCCCTTTGTATCATGGAGGCTTATGATATTAGCTCTTTGAAATTATTCCTCCTCATTAATGGACTCTCCTTTAATTTCCTCTTGTGTGGCTAGCTCCATTGATGGTGCTTAAATGGTTTGGCTATGTGGAGGAGGCTAATCCCTTGGCTTACTTTTACAGAATATGGTCATATTAGTAGCTATAGAAGGGGATTCTTGTGTGGTTGGCTACACTAATGGCTATTCAATGGCTGGGATATGTGGAGGAGGCTAAGCCCTTAGATTAATTATATATCAAATGTTTATCTTGGTATCTATTTAAGGTTATTATGTGGTTAAGGTAACCATAAAAGTAACCTCTAGAACTAATACAACATATTTTTGGGTAGGGCCCTCAAAATCTAAAGAATTGAGATAAATGGGTTCATCTTGTTTTTTCCCAAATGAGGTATAAGGCACCCTTCATTATTTATTTACTACCTTAAGTATCACATGTAGTATATAAGAGGGTTACCCTTGATCCCTGACTATATGAGAGGGTCTATTAGTCCATACTTTTGATGAACCCATCGTTTAGATGGTGGGAGTCTAGTTTGTGTTTCCTTTATATAAATAGAAGGTTCCCCTTGCATAAGTTTCCATAGGTCTTCTTTCAAGTTAATTTATTTTACCCTATCAATGACTTGGTCATCATTTTTAATGTATAATAACAAGAAATCATGATTATATGGCTCATGTAGATAGTCGATGCTAAGTCCATTGATATGTTTTTATACCTCACCATGGGATCCCAATCCCTGTGTGGTAATGTAGCCAAGGAATAATAATCTTTTTACATACCTATCTCATATAAGTGCTTTCTATTTTTATAGAACATCCTTTTGATCATTAGGTAGGAGACATGAAATTAATCTTTCTTGCTCTTGTACATGTCCTCATCAATATCCCACCATAATTGGTAATCCATTTCTTATTATGGTAATTTTTTGAGGACATACATGGAGATGAATATAAGTGATACTTTGTGGCCTATAACCATGATAATAGTGTAATCATGGTACAACTAGTAATCTCCCCTCAATAATAATGTATATGAAATGTTCTTTGATATCATAGGTACTAAGGACTCATGGATAACCATCCATACCTAGGGTAGTTATCCTAATATATGTGCAAATTTTTTTGAGTGTACATGTATATGTGCATAAAAGAGTAATAATCCCATATAAAATTATTCATGAAATTTGGAGAAGGGTTCCAAATTGACCCATTGTGAATGTATACTATGTCAAAGACTGCATCAAAGAAGTAGGACATCATGTAGAAATGACCTCCTAGAGGCCTCTTGTATTTTCAAAATATCTACTCTTGTAGACTTTCTCTTATCACTTCATCTAGAGTGAATGTCAACTCTAAGGTCATTAGAAAATCAAGCAATAGAACCCATTCTAGGTGGAGTAATTTTATGATTGGATAACCAAATAACCTATTCAAGGGGGCCATCCGAATCCAAATTCCCATCCTGAATTTGGTCACTAGTATGGGCTACTTATCCTTAAAATTGATTATTTCTCCAAGGAGCATCCAACTATTTAGTGTCTTCTCAATTATTTTTTATTTCTTCTACACTACTACCCTATGTAAATCATAAGTTTAATATACAATAGGGAGGGATATGTACTTGTTCTCTACTCATTCCTGTAAAGTTTTGAATCTTATTCAATCTTTCATAGTTTGGAGTAATATAGATATAATCCTAAGATATGGGTGGCCTAACAGTGGATTGAATCTCTATATTATATGGCTATCTCCCCTTGATGTATCAATTAATCTCTCTACGCTACACTACTAGCTTGTAAAGGAAAAGAGAGGAAGATAACATGAAATGAAATCTACCTAAGGATGTGATACACCAAAATATCTCCTTCACATGTCTAATATTCACTAAGAAAATTAATTATGACATGAAGCAAATTAAATTACTCAAATAAATGATCTCTAAACATAAGTGTTTCACATAGAGGCTATTATCTTGATACATGATCTAAGGTATATGATTAATAGGTCTCTAAAGGACACTAATGAAGAATTACACTTGTTGTGCATACAATGATATTCAATCACACTATGTAACCTATAAGGATGATTAACCACATGTAAATGGGTAAATAAGAGAGTAAAAATTTAAGGATGCATTCACTATCATTGATATTTATCTACAAACTATAAGGATACACTACTCACAAGTATTTAGGATGCTAAAATTCAATCTTATTCATTTTAAAGATCCAAGTACAAGTACTTTTTTTTATCAAGGATTTACCATACAAATGCCAAAAATAGGCATACTTCAAGAAAAAGTGAGAAATGAGAGAGAGATAAAAACATAAAAACTAGGGATGAAACATCCACCTAGTCCTCTTTCTACTTCTTAGATTCTCTATTTCCTCTCTTTTAAAAAGGCATAGGAGGTAAAGGTAAGCTTGTTGAATGTTTGAAGAAGTCTTATGAATTTTTCTTGGGGTTTGAGTAATTCAAGTGCATATATCCTTGCTTGCATATCATATATTATTGATGAAGAAGTCAACATCATTGAGAATATTCCTTTAATTAATATTAGAGTCTTCAGTTGACTCCTTTAATCCTTTCATGATGTCTCTTCACTTTGCTAGGTTTGTTAGAAGACTCTTCTAGTTTGTATGACTTTGTCTTCATGGTTTGGCATGAGAAAGGAAATGTATCATTAAGTATGTTGATAACTCATTCAACAATTTTATTTTTTCTTCCAAATAAGCTCTAAACTTTTATTTTTTGACTTGGTATAAGAGACAAGAAGCAACATTGATAAATCTAGTTGAAGAGTTTTTATACATTGAATTGGTTAATTGACTACTTGAACTCCTTCTCCGTCATGGCATAAAAAGGTGAAAACTCAATATTGATTTTAATAAATAAAAATATCTACATTAATGTCCTCTCTATATCATATTAGAATAGAAGCAAGCAATTTGGATTCATCAAACTCTCTCCAAGACAACATTTTTCACCAAAAGGTCTCATTTGGCCGCATTCCTGATAGCCCTCAGAAAAAGTAAAATTACTTGTATATAATAATGTAAATATTATATTTTTAAAAATTATCACACATTTTAGGAACTATTATCCCCTTACATCTCCATTCCAAGTTTTAGGACATGACTCTGAGTGGAAGTACACTTTTTAGCCCATTTTCTCTATCCTATTAGGTCTCTACTAGGCCTCATTGCCTCGAAATTGAGTCTTTTATTTGGACTTATCCAAAATGTGTGAAAATTAAAAACAAAAATTGATTAAATTTACCCATAGTATAACCATCCTCCATGCCAATTTTGGGTTTTTGAAATCTTGTGTAGGTAGGCAAACCAAGAAATGGCTTAAAAATTAGCCGTTTCTCAAGCCTATTTTAGACTACCTTGAAAAATTACACTTGTTTGAGAATTTTCAGGGTGGAGAGTATGGATTTTTTTTAATTTTATAGGTACAATACAACCCAATTAATCTTATCCAAAATTTTCAACTATCTATGGTCTTTTGTACACTATTTTGAGCTTAAATCTTCACAAAAGTATAACATTTGTTGAATCTCTATAGGTTTAAGTAAAATAAAATGTCATGATATGGACCTAACTAGAGTTATCCATGATTTCAATGTGGTTTCAATGTCATTTAAGTTCATTTCATTCACTTTAGAGATCAATCTCTCTTGTCTAGTTAAAACTAGTCTTCTAGGTAGCTTGTGAGTGCTTTATCATCATAACAATGATTCATAAAATACATACCCTTAATTATAAAAATACCCATAAATCACAAGTGGACATGACCCCCTAACATCCAATATTATCTTGGTCTCCCATGCATATTTTCCATACTGTTCCAAGCATATAAAAGTGCTTCTCGAGTTGATAAGATTATGTTAAGTGAAGTAGAGGGAGAATATGGGTTATAAATAACATTTTAAAGTTTGATTTTGAGTCCAAACACCTCTTTGAGGTATAAAACATTCATATTAACCTTATCCAATGGTTTATTTATTATTTTCCTTCACTATACCTCCTATAACCTCTCTTGGATCATGCCTAGAGTTTATAGGTGTATTAGTGTTCTAACCATAATAACTATGTTTAATCCATTTCATTTTCTTCCAAAGCTAATTAACTCCATGAAATAATTTTTTTAGGTTATATACATTTAATATCCTCCTTTATTATTCATATTCAACTCATTACATATACAAATCATTCAATCTTCATGAGCAAGCATGAAGGGTGTTCATAGGCTTATAAGCCTCAATGGGATGAGAACTTCCTTTTTCACTATTGGAGATTTCAAATCCTCATGTGATGATTACTTGAATAATTAATAACCTTATAATTTAATATTTACTCTTCATCTAAAACTACAACAAATCTTCAACATATAATTTCTTCACATTTATCACACATGCCACTATAGTCTACACTAGACCTCTTGACTAGGTTCATAGAGATCTTTATTTTGATGGTTTATTGAAACACCTATGTATATCCTTTAAAATTTTATTGAGGTTATTTTTAATATAATTTTATATACATAAAAATAACCCCCTTCATCTATTTTCTTCAACACACAACTCTTCACCATTGAGCACATAGTCCTATGTGAGCAGATTAAGGCTTACTAGGCCCAGACATAGTTTCTAGCCTTGGAGCTGCTATCACTTGAGGATCACATAATATAATGATATAATAAAATTATAGTTTTAAATTATTTTTATTATTGACACACACTTTATTCTTTCATTACACCAAGAGACATCTTCATGTAAATAGATATGCCTATATGAACACTTGACTATTTACAGATGCAAGAAAACATCTATATATGCTCTTAGTAGACAAGGTTATCCATTTAGTCATATTATAGAGTTTAAGGTATGATTAATATTAATTTTAATTCATCACCATATTATTATGGATCTTAGGTTTCCTCTCACTTTAAACAAACATCATTCTTTTTCAGAAATCACATGGACAGGCCTATGTGACTGCAATATTTGAAGTGAGTTTATTTTGATTACCCTATAACTTTCCTTAGGTATTATTTTATCTTTAATGAATATTTTCACTTGGTTATTCAACTAAATCCAACACCAAATCATGCACTACATCCTTTATCAATTTTGAAAACCACTTATACATTTGGTGTTACATTTGAGATTTACCCTCTCTTCAAGAAATTTGAAAATTTGGAGATCCTTGAAAACTATTTAAATTCACCTTATACATAATTTTAAATCTAAAATCAAATGGGCACCTCTCTTAACAAGACTAGACACTACTAAAAAACTATCCCTTTCTCTAGCCTATTTTAGACTACTTTGAGAAACTAGACTTGTTTGAGAATTTTTAAGGTACATTGTACACATTTTTTGACTTGTATAGGTATAATATAACCCAATTAATCTTATATAATAGTTTTCAATTTCTCATTGTGTTTTGTACCCTATTTTGAGCTCAAATATTAACAAAACTACAACATTTATTGAATCCATATAGGTGTAGGTATAGAAATATGTCATGATATGGACATAATTGGATTTTTCCATGATTTTAATATTTTTTTGAGGTAATTCTAGTTCATTTCGTGAACTTTAGAGATCTATATCTCTTGACTAGTCAAAACTAGTCTTTGAGGTAGCCTATGAGTGTTTTATCATCTTAACAATGATTCATAAAATACAACCCCTTAACCAAAAAATGAATTAAAAAAATCACAAGTGTAAAATACCCCCTAAAATACATTAGTATTTTGGGCACCCATGAATATTTTTCATACTATTCCAAACATAGAAAATTGATTATTGGGATGATAAGACTATGTCTGGTAAAGTAGAGAGAGAATATGGGTTAGAAATGACATTTTGGAGTTTGGTTTTGAGTCCAAACAACCCATGAAGGTTTGAAACATTAATATTAATATTATCTAATGGTTTTATTACTATTTTAATTCATTATACCTCTTGTAACCTCTCTTGGATCATGTTTAGGGTTTATAGGTGTACTAGTGTTCTTGACCCTAACAATTGTGTTTGAGTCATTTCTTTTTCTTATAAATCTTATAAAATAAATTAAATCCTCTATTTATGTTATATAACTTTCATATCCCCCTTTATTCTTCATTTCAAACTTATTACATGTACAAATTACTAAATCTCCACAAGTAGGCCCAAAGGTTCTTCATTAGGCATGTTGGCCTTAATGGGCTTAGAACTTCCTTTGTCACTAATGGAGCACTCAAAACCTTATGGGGGGGTTCCTTGAATACTCCATGAACTTATCAAGGCATATTTACTCTTCATCTCAAACTCCAAAAAATCTTAAACATACAAGTTCTTCATACTTAACACACAAGCCACTATAGTCTACACTACACCTCTTGACTAAGTTCATAGAGATATTTGGTTTGATGGTTTATTGAAACACATGTATATCATAAAAAAAATTAATGAGATTATTTATAATATATTATATATATAAACAATAAATGAATATATATATATATATATATATATATCTTCATTTTTTTTGTCAACACATAACTATTCACCATGAGCACACAAGCTTTTGTAAGGAGATTAAGGCTTACCAGGCCTAGACAAATTTTCCATCCTTGGAGATGCATCATTTTAGGTTCATATAAGATCATGTTAAAACTAGAGGATAATTTCAAATTGGTTTGATTTTTGAGATAAACTTTAGGATCTCATTACACCAAAACACATCTTCATGTGAATAGATATGCATGTATGAACACTTGATTGTGTGTAGATGTAAGAAAACCTCTATATATTATGTTATAAAAAAAGGTTATCCCTTTCCTAATATTAGAGAGTTAAATGTCTCATTTATATTCCTTTTAATTCATCCCAATATTCTCAAGGATCTTAGGTTTCATCTTAATTTTCAAAAGCATCCTTCTTTTTTAGAAATCACACACACACACATGCCCATGTGACTGCAACGATTGAATTGATTTTATTTTGATTAACCTATAACTTTATTTAAGTCTTATTTGATATTAAATGACTATTTTCACTTCATTAATCACCTAAATCCAACACCAAATCATGCACTATGCCATTTATCAAGTTTTAAAACCACTTGATTTTCCTTTTACGACCAACCTATAGGTATGCATTTGGGGTTTTGGTTGTATTTGATATTTACCCCTTCTTCATGAAATTTGAAAATTTTGAGATCCTTGAAAACTATTTAAATTAACCTTCATGTGGTTTCTCCATTATACATCCCTTTTAATCTTTAATCAAGTAGGTATGTTTTTTAACAAGACTAGATAATCCTCAACTTACTTAGACTTGGACATTCTACCTATAAATGATAGTGGACCATGTTTTTACTAAGAGTTAAATATGGATTGTCTTCATATCATCCTTATTATTATCTTTAAAACCTTGCTTGGTTCCAATTAATCCCACATTATATTCCATAAAAAACTTCCATTGCATTCTCACATACATAAGATTGTATGACTCTTTAGGCTTGTATTTTCTCCTTTTAGTTCATAACTCTTTATAAAAATTTCAAGAACTTATTTTATAGGAATTCCATATATCTTTATCACTCTTTTAAACCCAAATCTCCTATACAAAACATTACATCATCCTTCTCCATGTTTGAAGGTAGATTTCATTATCCAAATAACCTTATAGGTTCTTATTTAGTGCCTTGAATACTTAGGATGGTAAATTTTTAGTATGGTCACTAGCACCATTGAAATAATATTCAAACCTAAATCCAAATCAGACTTAAAAGACTCCTTAGGGAATATATATTGTCTTATGTATGACCTCCTTTTAGGCTTACTTGATCGAATTAGCATTCTTGTTCTCCATATTGCCACCAATCACTTGTGAGTTATTTGACACTATAAGAGAGTGTTTTATAAATATATTATGATTATTGTACTTATAATGACTTATCTTAAAAACTCTTAGCTTCACTTCTTTCATCATATGGTCATTTTACTCACACTTTCCTAGAAACAAGTCTGAATGTGTGTAAAAGTTTAACTTAAGGTTTGATTAGAGAGTCAAGGGTAAGTTTCTAATGGCATAGTTATCCTCCATTTATTTCACACACTTTCAAAATTCCTACATTTAGTTTCTATATATACCAAATAACTTGAACCTCATCTCCTTAATCAAGACCCATTACATTTAATGTGAAAATTAGACCTACAAGTTTGTAGATGTGTAGGTTTGATTTATAATGAATGATGCCTACAATGGTGAATATCCTCTTATTTTTTACTTTGATAATATTCCCATACTATCCCAAAACGTGTCTCATGGGGTTTTAGCCTTATAAAAACACTTAAAATGAAATGTTTTCCACCTTCTTAATCAATCTCTATGAAAGTAGGCCTATAAATAATCCTCAAATTGAAACCACCTTACATTTCTTGGAGTGGATAAAAAAATGAAAACTAGTCATGTTAGAGGGTTAATAAGTATCTAATGTTTCATTGTATTTAATTTATTACCACTTCACTCCATTGTTTTTTAATTCATGCTTTCCAACATGAAAACTATAGTCTTCAAATGGATCATGATGACAAACTTTCTAATACCACTCTCAAGAGTCTTGATATGAATTTGAAAAGAATTTAACACATTATAACAAAAAACCATCATCACTTTCATGTAACTCATGACTTTAAACATAACAAATCTTTGTTTCCTTATGATGATTGGTACAATAGAAAGTATGCAGGATGACTTCACATTGAGAGATTGTGAATGTAAATGATCATGGAGAACCATATGTTTGAATTTTATAGAATTTTAAAGAGTTAAATATGATATGAAACCTTTATCCATAATCCTTTACTATTGAATAACCTAAAACACAAAGAAACTATGGCAATCACCTTGTAAACTACACAAAAGACTAATTTTATTACCCTTTTGATCCCACATGTACCAAATAGGGCTTGAATAAACATGTGAGATTATTTAATATGCCATACACATATCCTTTAATATCCTTTATGCATTAAAATTATTCCAAACTACCATTTCAAAGAATGAAAATGATTGTGTGGGGTTTGTAGGTAGTTTTGGAGTACCCTAGAGTCTTAATAATTGTTCATAAATGGGAGGATATGGATATTAAAACCAATGGCATAAATTTTATGCTTACTAGGACCCCATACTCTTTAAAAAAAATTTAGGACCGAACTCTCTCTCCTTTGTCTGTACTAAGCATTTGAAAATTGCCTTTATGAGATTATAAGGAGAGAGATAGAGGAGAAAAATCATGTTTTGAAATTTTAAGACCTATGAAATATTTAAACTCATTTATATTACCTATATAATACCATGAGACACTTGGAATGTGTTTTCACCTATAGCTGAATATCCCAAGTCCATAAAAACTTTGAAAACTACCTTCTTTAGAGAAAAAACTAAAATGTTATGACGTGAAGACCATTATTATGACTTCATACTGACATTAATACATTTAAAAATAATTTTAAAGATTTGAAAAGTGAATTAGTACATATATTCCATCTTGATCATCTTTAGAAATGGACTTAAATCCCTTAAAAGCATCTTCAAGTGCAAAGAAAGTTAGTGTATATTGGATGATCTCATGTAGAGAAACTATATCAATCTAGGACCTTTTAAGACTTAAAATGACCTATTAAAAACTTTATTTAATGCTCTATGCAAATATAGTGCCTTGATAAGGCTTGATTTTTCCACAATACAAACCTAGGTTTCTCTAAAAACTTTAATGTTTGCTAAATTACCTTGATTTTTTTGAACAAGAATTACAAGATTTAAACCAAGTAGAAAAATGAAAGGTCTAACTTTGAAAGAATAAAGTGCATCTTGAAACATCATAACATACCCCTAGGACCCACTAGAATAAATTTTAAGGCATTGAAATGCTTCATAGACATTACCTTAAATAATACTAATAAGGATAACAAATCTTCATTTTAAGACATCATAATGCAAGGGGTGGGTTTTGAATAGGGTAAACAAGCATGAAAAGAAAAATTTCAAAATATAGGTGTGATAGTTTGACATATGAGGTCAAACTTGTCAACATTTTTGTGACTCAGCTAGGAAGCATGCATGTTATTGTCATGAACCAGTAACTTTGAAACTCTTTTGGGCTCATGGGGTTTCTCTCACATTCTAAAATACATATGATCACTCCTTGAAAACTAACTACAAACTCTTAAATAATATAAGATGAATGATTTAACTCCAATACACACAATAGGACAAAGCAAGATAACACACACACTTGTGCTAATAAAGTACTTAGGGAACATAATAAACATAAGTAAACTACTGTAAATAACTGACCTCTAAGCATGATCCTCCTAGATCAAATGGGATTTTTTTGGTATTTTTCACTCCATTAGGTGAAAATGGTTTCATGTTAAGTTGCCTCTTGAATATAGTTCTTGATAGGTCATTCTTCTTTCTTGGTGACTCTCGTGGCATGTATTTAAGTGAGTAAACAACAACAAAAAAGTCACCAATAGACATATTCATATTTTACTTCAAGATATCTCTCATATTGCATTTTAACTAAAACCTTAACAAATGATACTCCATTTAGAGATTGTCCTTGTGTCTTTATGGCATATTTATTGACCTCATTCCTCTTATCAGTTATTAAAAGTTCATCAAGCTCTTCAAAGAGATATACATACTCAATCCAAGCTACAATATGACATTTAATGGGTGTTTCTTGGTCAAATCCTCATGATCATGATCAATAGGAAATTTATTCTTATAAAGTCCTTCAATATCTAAAATAGATTTAAGGTATTACTTCCAATTTTTGGATTATATTATGATCCCAATATATTTTTAGTTAGTTTATGTTTTTGTTATGGGTTAGTTTCACCCATTGGTTGGTTTTGTAACCAAATTTCTCTTCCCATAAGCTTTAAATTCTTACCTTTATAAAAAATTAAATATGTTTTTAATATTGAATACACTTTATAAATTATTCCTCCAAGATAAGGACCTATCAATGGTATCAGAGTGTAGGATATCTAAGGAAGAAGATTAAAAATTTGGTTTGAAGAACTGATTTATACAGTGCCAGTCATGTACAACATGCAATCATATCTACCTAGTATGGTTTTTAAACATCTTAAGGAGCACATGAGTGATAACATATATATGAGGATACCACTTAGTTTCTTGAGATTAAATTATAGTCCTTAAGTGTTATTGTATATCAATCTTCACCATTTCACACATTTTGATGGTAAAATGAGAAGTTTAAATGGTTGGTATAACATGATAGTTATTTAATTAATATGAAAATAAAACATTGTGAATGTTGATCATAAATTCAAAGCACCAAGAATTTTTTTGGTGTTTGTGATCTTGATACTCACATAATTAGATAGTTGTTTAATTATAAAGTTTGATTCCTTAGTCTAGATAAGCACAAACATTTATAGTGATGACCTACATAGGAGACAAAATAAAAATTAGTTTTTTGTTATAAACCTAGATGTACTGTGAATGGACTATTCAAAGAAGAATAGACTATTGGAAGAAGTTTCAAACCCTAAAATTAGATTGTATTTCAATGGCACTACTAGTTGGTATGTGAAAAATTAGGTAAAATATTTAAGATGCACTTATATTTTATTTCACATTTTGAAAAACAAAAAAATATGAAATAATTTAACTTAATATTATTAATTTATTTAATGGGGAGATATATGAGAAATATTTTGTAAGTCACTTACAATAGGGAAGTGTAGGCTTTAAAACCCATTTGTATTATATTTTTGTTAAAATTAATTTTTGACATTATTTTGTATAAAGAAGTTATAAGCATAAAATGAGATTTCAATGAAAATACTGATATAAGGGTGTAATAGGAGTTATAAGGTGTATTGTTTTGACAAATTTTTAAAATACATGTATTCTTGTAAATGGAAGTTATTTTCAAAGGCAAAGGCAAAACCTCAAATAGCATTCCTGTTTTCTTGACTTGCTTGTACTTTTAGCATCATGTCTAAAATTATTAGTTTCATTTTTGGAAATGGTAAATTGTCACCTAAAAACTACAAATAATGGAGTATAAACATGGATAACACCCTCATATTTAATGATTTGTGGGAAATCACTAAGAAATAGACCACACCACCAACGAAATTGGCAAAACTAGTTGAATATCAAAAACATGATAAGTGAACTCACCTTATTGAAATAATCTTGAACTAAACATGCTATAATTTATATTAAAGTAGTTAAAATTAGTCCATGGAAAACAGTAAAATATTTGAATGACAAATAACCTACATATAAAAATATTGACCTTCTTGTGTATATTTTAAACAATAAATTGGTAGATAATGAAGATGTCTCTGAATATATTTCTTACATAAAAACATTGAAACAAGAATACTACACAACTTGTGGTAAAATTGATGATGACATGTTGATTCACATCACATTGAATGGTATTCATTCTATGTACATTTTTTTTTTGAAATGCTATAGCTTAGTGATAATCTTAATGGTGCCACATTTGACACCATATATGAGTTATTGACTCAACATGAGAAACAATTTACAAAGAATACAAGTATGCCTATTAAAGAGGCTCACTATATAAATAATAGGTCCTAACATAGAGATCATTGTCATGTATAATTAAAGTTTTAGAATCATTCTCTAAAACACTTTCAATGACATTCTCCACATCATTCTTGATGATCTCCACAACATTCATGTCAACACTCTCTAAGGTCCTCAAAATGCAAACATCATCATAAGAATGCTTCTCACTCCTATAGTTATTCTAGTGATTCATAATATTTCAGATCTCATAGACATAGGAAAGATCCCACATGTTTAAAATATGGTGGAATTGGACATCTTTCATATGTATGTCCTTCATGACAACCTTATTCTCCACATAAAAATAAAGTTGAAGCAAATTATGTGGATCATTATATCAATCAATTTTATGGTTACTTTATTTATTCTAGTTATTCTAACACATATTATAATAAAGAGGCATATTATATGGCTGAGCTTTATGATCTTGATAGAATTAACACCATATTTTGAGTGTTCAATGATTTACCCATCTTGTGTGAGCTACTAAGACCAAGATTGAGATTTGTTGTAGTAGTAGTTTTTTATGATGTGTTCTTTCTTTTACTTCCATTTTTGGCTTTTCATACCTAATATTCATGCCATGGATTAGAAATTATTGTTTGATTTTATTTATCTCAATTCATTACTTCTCGCCTCTCACCTGATAAGGCAATAAGATATTTCATTTGTTGGTCTTTCATCAGTCGTTGGTGATAGTTTAAGTTGACAAGGGTTGATAGGACGTTCAATGTTGAGCGAAGGTCATCCATGTTTGTTGGACATTAGGGATATGTGCCATAGATAGTACAAGTTAGTGACTTAGATAGGTTCTTATTTGGGATATTATGTGGATTGATGTATTTGGACTTGATTTATTGTGTTCCATTTTAGTACAATACAATGATCATCAGGGGTGAGCAGACTTTGATCATGTTCATCAATGATTTTTTACCATAACTCACATGAGAGGGATTCTTTATGGAGAAACATCATTTTTTGGTTAATGCCAAAGGTATAATACACCTATTGTAGTTGTGATAGAGTTACTTTGATGAATTTAGAGTCATTGCTCTAGATATTTTATACCCTTATGGATCAAGGGGGAGTTTGTTAGATTATATTATGATCCAAATATATTTTTAGTTAGTTTATGCTTTTTTTATAGGTTGGTTTCACCAATTGGTTGGGTTTTTAACCAAATTTTTCTTCCCATAATATTTAAGTGATTACCTTTGTACAAAAATAAATATGTTTTTAATATTGAATACATTTTTTAAATTATTCATCCAAGATCAGTGCATATCACTAATCATCTTTTAGCTCCTTAACTTGGTCAATTTGAATGAGACTAACTTCAATAACATCTTCATCTATTTCCTGAATATCTATAGGTTTGTAAAGAGTATCAAACATATGTATGAAATCATGATGTTGTTTCAAGTCAACCTCTTCAAGCTCAATTTCTTTCTCATTTAAAACCATGTTAGATTCATTCAAGACCTCAGCTTATTTAGCTGAGATGTCTTCTACTTCAAGATCAAATGTATCCTAGTTTTCAACTTGTACTCTTTATTTAATATTATATTTAATTTCATCTCTAAAACCTAAATTGTCTCTTTATTCTCAAAGTGGAGTATTAATGAAAATCTCTTCCTCATACACACTTGAATTGTCTAGATCACATTCTCCTTGAAACTCACTTGTTACTGCAACTTCCTCTATCTTCCATAAAATAGATTCCTCTTCAAGAAGGGAGATGGTGGGAGGGTAATAAATATGTTCATGAGTTTGAAAGGGATTATGAATTATGGCATGTGGCTCATGAATAGGCTTGGGAAATAATGAAATATTCTTACAACTTCAGGTCTTAATAATGGAAGATTCTTATAGGAATGCTTGAAGAGAAAGAAAAATTAGTTATCCTATGAGTGATTCATCCTTATTAACAACCATTTAATTCTTCTCATAGCCTCCTTTATATTCCTTAATAGCTAAAAACTAATCTTTAAATTTTTCAACTAGGACCTCTAACTTGTCTTGAAAACCTTCTTTGATAGACCTCCAAGGTGGAACAACTTTATGTTCTTGAGAAGGGGAAAAAGTGCTTGAATAGGAACAAGATATTATTAAGTTTCAAACTTCAAGGATTCAAATTGCTTGTCTATGTTTTCTTTGAATGGCTTTTCTTGAGGAGGGTTAATGGATTCATAATATGAAGCATAATAAGGCTGATGAGAAAAAAAAGAGGGCTCATAACACATCTGATTCAACTTTATTTTTATCCTCTCCCAAGTCTCCATATTATCTGATACAAAATCAAAAAATTCATTCCTCTCTAATATATCATTAGATACATCTTAAAACATTCCAATCACTTATTCATATTGAGAAGTTGAATAAACTCTATTTTCACATTCTAGTACCTTACTCTCGATCTCATCCATTATGTATTAAATAGAAGGTTGTTAATACGCATCATCATAGCCATATGGGGAAGATGTAGTCTGATCATAAGACTGATATGGATCAAAAATAGGGTAAGATTCATACTATTGATAGTAATAAGGGTGACAAGCTTGATAAGGCTATTGAGGAATATGGTTAGGGTTATAGTGAGGCTAATAAGGAGCACCATAGAATTGATATGAACCATCATACTACTAGTAAGAATGATCATAGGACTAATAAGACTCATGGTAAGACTAATAAAGATCATGGAAAGGCTGGTATGGTTTATTATAGGAATGATAAAGATGTATAACACATAAATTATCTTCATACCCAACCATTAAACTTTATCAAGATAGTTAATTGAAAACACAACATACTTGAACCAATGCCTGGGATGATATAACAAGCTAATAGAACTCAAAATTTCTATTGATGTTTTTAATGCCTCTAAAGTCTAATATGTAGAAGAATAAAAACCAATCCTTCCATGACTTTGAAACTTGGTCCCACTGAGTGTGCCATAAACTATTATCTACTCAAAATTTCACCCTTGTGAAGGTTATTCATTCCTTCATAGTTTGGAGTAACATGGAGATAATCCTAGGTTGTGGGTGGCCTAATAAGTGGATTAGATCTCTAGATTATAGAGATAGATCCCCCTGATGTATCAGTTAGGATCTCTACACTACACTAATAGATTGTAAGGGAAAATAGATGAAGATAACATGACAGTAAATCTACCTAAGGAGGTGATACACCAAAATATCTCATTCACTTATATAATATGAACTAAGAAGATGAATTTTGACATGAATCTAATTACACTACTCAGATAAAGGGTCTCCAAACATAAGTTATTAGCATAGAGGATATTATCCTGATGCATGATATAAGATATCTGATCAATAGGTCTCTTAAGGACACTAATGAAGGATTAAACTTGCCATGCACATAAGGCTATGAAATCATACTATGTAACATATAAGTAGGATTAACCACTTGTAAATAGGTAAGTTTGAGAGGAAAAATGTAAGGAAACATTCAATATCACTAACATTCACCTGAAAACCATAAGCATACACTAGTCGCAAGCATTACAGAGGACAAGATTCAATATTATTCATTTCAAAGAGCCGGTTACAAGTGTTTTTCTAAGTATGGATTTGCCAAAACTAAGGTTAAAGATCCATACAAATTCCAAAAGTATGCATACTTAAAGAGAAAGTGAGAAAGAAAAGAGAGAGAAATAAAAACATAAAAACTAAGGATGAGTCATCCACCTAGTCCTCCTTCCACTCTTATGTATTACTTATTATATTATCTCTTTCCTCTCTTGTAAAATTGCATAGGAGGTAAAGGTAATCTTGTTTAATGTTTTAAGAAGTCTTAGGCTTATTTCTTTGGGTTTAACCATTCACGTGCCTATATCCTTATTTGCATATCCTATATTATTGATGAAGAAGTCAACCTCATTGATAATAACCCTTAAATTCACATTATATTAATTAATTGACTCCTTCAATCCTCTCATGATGTCTCTCCACTTTGTTGGGGCTATTAAAATACTCTTCAAGCTTATTTGACTTCATTTTCATGGCTTGGCATAGGAGAGAGGAAAGATCTCATTAAGGATGTCTAAGACTCCTTCAACCATTTGAGTTCTTGATTTAACTAACATCTAGCATTTTATTTCTTAAATTGGTATAAGAGATAATTATAAAGCTTGATAAAGCTTGTTGAAGAGTTTTTATTCATTGAATTGATTAATTGACTACTTGAAATCCTCCTCTTGCATCGTGTCATAGAAACATGAAAAAATAATTTTGATTTTAAGAAATAAATATATATTCATTAATGTACTCTCTACATCATATCATACTTGAAATAAGTCATTTGGAGTTGTCAAACTCTTTCTAAGACTCTATTTTGACCAAAAGGTCTAATTTGGCTTCATTCTTTGTAACTCTAAAAAAAGGTCAAAAAAACCTTGTGTATAATAATGATAGTTTGAAATTGAGAACATAATTTAGGAAATTGTATCTAATTAAATCTCCATGAAAATATTTAGAACTAGACTCTGAGTGGAAATACATTTTTAGCCCATTTTTTCTATCCAATTAGGTCTCTACTAGGTCTCCTTGCCCAGAAAATTAGTTTTTGATCTATAATTATATAACACATGTGAAAAATTAAAAAAACACATTATTCAATTTAACCATTATATAAATATCCTCAATTTTAATTTTGGGCTTATGAAAGTTTGTGTAGGTAGCCAAACTAATAAATGGCTAAAACACTAGCTCTTTCTCAAGACTATTTTAGACTACCTTGAAAAACTAGACTTGTTTGAGAATTTTTAAAATGGATTATATGTATTTTTTTATTTTTATAGGTATAATATAGCCTAATTCATACTCTCTAACATTTTTCAAATGGCCATGGTCTTTTATACCCTATTTGAGCTCAAATATTGATAAAAGTATAACATTTATTAAATCCATACAAGTGTAAGTACAAACAAATATAATGATAGGGAAATAATTGGAGAAATACATGGTGTTTAGGTGGTTTCAAGGTCACTATATTTCATTTCATTTAATTTAGAAATCAGTCTTTCTTAATTAGTCAAAACTAGTCTTCTAGGTAGGTTGTGAGTGCTTTATCATCTACACGATGATTCATAAAATACAAACCCTTAAGTAGAAAACAAAATCAAAAAATCACAAGTGGAAAATAATTAATAACATATATTAGTATCTTATCCTCCCATGCATCTTATCTATACTGTTCCAAGCATAGAAAAGTGCTTCTCGGGCTAATAAGATTGTGTCTAGTGAAGTAAAGAGAGAATATGGTTTAGAAATGGTATTTTAGAGTTTGATTTTTAGTCCAAACACCTCATGGAGGTATGAAACGTCAATATTAACCTTATGCATTTTTTTAATTACTATTTTCCTTCATTATATATCTTGTAACCTCTCTTGGATCATGCCTAAGGTTTATAGGTGTACTAGTGTTTTTGACCCTAACTACTATGATTGAGCCATTGCCTTTTCTTTCAAAAATTATAAACTCCATGAAATCCTCTATTTAAGTTGTATACATTAATATACCCCTTTATTATTCATCTTAAAATTATTACATTTAAAAATTACCTAATCTACATGAGCAGACCTAAAGAGTCTCCATTATGCTTATAGGCTTTAATGGGCTATTAACTTCCTTTTTCTATGTTGGAGAGTTCACAACCTCATAAGGGGATTCCTTGAATACTTCATGAACTTATTGTTGATAAATTTCTAGTATTAGACCTAGAAATGGGTCAACTTAGAGTATTTTTATCCAAGATGATTAGTCCTCATGGTTGTTATTCACCTTCTGAGCTTGGGTTGTTCAAATAGTTCACTAAATTTTCATGTTATAACATTGATTTATGATCCTCCTTACCTCCATTTAAAATTTTTATAAAGTTTTTTCATGATATTTAAACATGCATAAATCTCTTTGTTTATTTTGATGAAGATTTAACATTTTAAAAGAATGCCATGGTGTATGTGAGTTGATAACGTAGCTTGTTGAAGGACCATAAACACCTCTAATTTAATCAATCACATAAGGTATGTCTAATTCAAAAAAAATTAATATCATCATGAGAGTTTTTTGGGGTCCAATTTAATTCCTTACAAGTTCCTAAATGTTTATCATATTTTTTGGTATGATGTCCATCTTCTATGTCTCTTTACGGCCATGTGTGTGTCCTGAAAGCAATGTTTTTGACCATATTTGGAC
>JARHVA010002400.1:1572500-1725000 GCA_037957365.1 Torreya grandis
CTATTACTATCATGTGCACTCACTTCCTCATGATAATTGAGCTAGATAGGAGTTAGTTAGCCACCTAATAGTTAGCACCACAAGATGACAAAATAATAAACATGAAAAGTGGTTTCCTCATGCCCAAGTGTCTCCTATGTCGGTGTGGATACTATACTTAGATGGAGTTAGGGCTCAAAATTATTCCATACAAAATTATTAGTCCACCCAAATACTAATCTTCTAGATCTTTAGTTGCATGTTCCTTTAATTCCATTTAGAAGTCCTTAAAGCCTTGGAAGGTGAGCTTGATTTCCTCTACGGTGATATTTATTTATATGGAGGTGGTGTTAAGGGAAATTAAGATAGATTTATCTAACTATTTCCTAAAGGCTTATAACTTTTCATTTACTTTTGTTATGCCACCATCGAGGATTACTCCTTGCTCATAGGCCTTTGTTTGTAACATGAAGAATAGTTATTTTAGGTCCTACTCCTAGGTCTTCATTTGGGTTCTCAAAGTGTTAACCTATGCCATTATTTTAGTTTACTCAACCTTGATCATAGTTTATGCCTATACCATCAATTCATCCTTCTCCAATTTTACCTTTTTGAGGTATGCATTTATGACTATGTCTAGGTGGAGAAGTTGTACAAGATTGTGTCAATTGCTTCTATGCCCTCTTGAATCTTCATAAAGAGGTATTCAACCTATTTGATTTTTACGACAATATAATAATTTAATATGATGCACGGGTCCTCCTCTTCTTCTAGCATTGACTTTTCCTTAAATATTGGGAGCATATACTCCACTAAAAAACACACCTTATCAACCTCAAAAATATTTTAAGTTTCAATGCCATCTAGGATGGATGGCTCAGCTTTTAGCACATGTTTATCCAATTACTACAACTTGAATTTTATGGCATTGTTATTTGCCTCTTCCTCTAACATGATCTTATTTCAAATTTAGGATCTAACATCATTAATTGTGTTATTCTATGGTACCTTAGAGGTTATTTAGCTAAGGGTATTATATGACCTTACTAGATTCATTATGTGGAGGTTGACAAGAAGTGAGTCTTGCTCTTCCTCTAGTTGGTCTATGTTAAATATTAACTTTTATAGTACCTCAAATTGAGGCTCATCCATATAAATGTTGAAGGTAAATGATAGTTGCTAGCATGTTAGTGTCATGGTAGTTATAGGGGGTATATACTCCATCATATAATAGTTTCATTTATGAACCCCTTCTATGCCTTCTCTCACATGATCGTCTCAAATTCCTCTCCTTAGATGGATAGATATGTTTGTTTCATCTTTTCTTCATCAGAACTAACACCTTATTCAATGCTTTCCTCTAATGTGTCTTTTTTATCCAACAAGGATTCTTCCTTATACTTGTCCCCTTCATTCAATTTTTCCTTCTCTTCATTTCAAACTTTTCCCTCCCAACTCTATTGGGTTTTAACTACACTCTCTACTTTTTTCTTTAAGGTGATAGTATCACCTTCATGGTCTCCAAGCTCCCCTTGACTACTTGGGCATGCCTATGGTGTGGATTCCTCCACTATGTTGGTGAGGACACTAAGCACCTCTATTGCTTTCTCCTTTATGGGTTATATTATTGTGGTAACCATATTTTCTTCCTTTTCTCTCTTGGCTTTTTCCTTTTGGGCCTTCTTTATCTCTACCTTCCTCTTTTCACTATTATAGTTGTATTTTCCTCCTTAAACCATATCTCCTCAGCCTTAGCTTTGTTGATCTCTACTTGGGTCATGAACTTGGACTTTATGGCCTCCTTTTTTTGATATATATATAGTGTCACCTCTATATGGTCCTTATTGAGGCCCATTTTCATCCATTGATGCCTCTTCTCCTCAGTTTGTGGATGCTACATTGTGGGTTATGTGTTTGGGGTGCTTGATAGTTTTTTACTTCCCCAAGCATAAAAATAGTGCCACCTTAGATATCCTCATGAATTTATTTAGTGTTGGGATCTTACTATATTTCTTCTTCTTGGATGATATATACTTTTATCCTTCCATCTTCTTCTTTTTCTTCTTCTACACTCCTTGTGCTTTTGCTTCCTCTTATGCCTCTTTTACCTCCATCTCTACCAAAGTTATTTTGGGCATTGCCACTAGCCCTTTAAACTTGTTATTTCTCTTCTCCCTTGGTTTGGGTGACATAATACCTAATGTAAAGACCACACAATTCTTATTTAACATAAAGGGGATAGCTTTATTACCATACGTGATCTATAATTAGAGATGCTCTTGTATTTCCTCCAAGGTTTCTCCTTGCTTCTTTTGAGGGGATTTGATTAGTGCCACTCATGCTAAATTTCATTCTTCACTGACACAAAGGGGAAGGCCTTCATCTTTGTTTGTGTACATCCCCTTCTTCCTTAGCTTCATCTCATAGAAGATCTTGTGGATGTGCTCAAGGATGACTTCTCTTTCAAGGGGATAGATGTTAGTGGCATCCAAATTATCCTCCTCATCTTTGGTTATTTTTCCTCTTGGGCACATGTATTGGTGCCTCAACCTACATATTTTTGTATCCATGGTCTTCACTAGGATATCCACCTATTGTTAGTTGGGGATTCTTCATAGTGCCTCTTTGAAGTACTTGGCTTAAAATGCATAAGGTAGTTTAGACAACCAGAGTGATTCTTATCTATGAGTACCAATTGAAAAATGAAAAAGTATTTCATAATGGAAAAATTTGCCATTCCAAATAGACTTTGGGGAGTTTTTCATGAATACACCATTTTTATCTAAATACTTGAATATACCATGTGCACCATCCCATTACTTGCATTTTATACTTTAGGATGAAGGGTGGAAAGTGTAGTTCTAGTATTTTAGCATTAGGGAGTAGTTGTGTATTGGGAAGACCCATAGGTTTTCCTCATAACCATCAGGCACATGATCTCCTCCATCACAATCAATATCAACATAGACCCCCATCAAAATATATCTCATGTTGTATGAGATTTAAGTGCATTATTTATTATATCTTCTAAAATGAACTTGGTGATGTTTAATTCCACCCCTTGTACCATGTTTTAAGTGATGCATAGGTAGGTATTTATTACATCCACCCACCGACTGTTAGGACATAGTTTTAAACTCACTAAGTGTATAGCTACCCTCATCCTGAGATTGTTAATATCCTTAATCAAGAACATGAAGACTCATTTGCAGTAACCTAGGATTTTCCTATCCCTTTAAAATTTTGCATCATCTACCATCATATGGTGGATGTCTATACTAGATCTTGGGATTTCAATAATTTGGTTGATAAGCTTTGAAGATATCCTCATGTGACTCCCTATAAATTAGAACATGTCTCTATGGATATGTGAGAGGAAGAACTATATGAGTTCTTGTGGCTTCCTAAAACATGGAAAATCATAGAATTATGTCACATTAGTGGTCACTAGTTTATCTTAGATTGAGACATTGAGTAGTGCTACACATTTTAGAGTCTTTTTCCCTATGTCTATCACCTAGTCTTATACTAGGTCTTATATATTGCTTGACGTATGGTGTTTATATTGTTTTAGGTAGTACTTGTGTGTGAATGACACTTAATTTTCTCCCATCAAGACCTATTTGAGAAACTAAATGTCTTAGTATGACATATTCTCAAGTACCTCTAGATCAACTTCAGTGATGCTTACTCTTACTAGCAACACTACTATTTTCAAGGTGATGACTTCTAATAATAATTATGATTTTTTGGAATTATTTTGTGCCTACTATAAGCCTGAACTCATCCACTTTTTCCTCATTTTGCACCTAATAGTGTTAAAATATAGTATATTTATCTTGTCAAAGCCTTCAATCTTTGTTGGCACTTCACACAGTCACAAGGTCTATGGCTATATGATTATCTCTCAGGCTTTATGTGATATAAATGGTGGCCTTGGCATCAATTTAGTTTTATACTACCTAGTTCTCACCATATTCATGTCGCTTACTTTCCTATGCCAATCTCACAAGGAATGCAATTCATTTCTTTACATAGTCATTCACTTTTGGCAGCTAGGGGTGCTCAGGGTCTTGCTCTATTAAGGTATCCTTAATTCAGCTCTGTGGTTCACTAGTTTTACTCTGGTTTTCTATATGAAATTCAAATTAACATAAGGTTTGTAATAAAAAAGTTATTTTTTTCACTATTTTATACCTCTACTCTCATATACCACCTTAATTATAGCTGATCAATGGCATGAAAGTGCCTAAAGTCCTTGAGATTCTCTATAACCCATGAAATCCATGAAAAAATATTTTTATTTGTGCAGTCAATGAGGATCTATATGCCTATACTACCACCTCATTAATTTCTTATAATAACCTTTTAGTGAAATGATGTGTAGTTCAAATGGTTACTTCCCACCTTGCTTTGGGTTGATACCATCTTGTCCTGATGATCTTCTCCTATGATATGTTCACTTGGCACAACATTTGCCTTCAATATGGTAACTTGGGTATAATGCCTCACATGCATGAAATTTAACATCATTGATCCCATTTCCTTTTTCTTATATGCTTCTATTTAAAGTTACTTGTATATTTTATTCAATTTCACTACACTTGTATCTTCTTGCCTTGGCCTTTCCTACCCCATAAAATTCCCTTGCACTAACCCTCCAGCACAACATTTTTATATGATCTTTTACACATGGTCACATTGTGTGTTTTCACTCTATCTTTTACACACTTGTATCTTTTGTGAATATATTAGTTCACATATGATCTATGTTTGGTGAGTTCCATGCACCCAAAAACCTAAGACTAGTATTACATATGGAAATGATGAACTAGCCCTTTTGGCCTAATGGTGTCTTACTTTTTGAATTTCGTGCATGAAAATCTAGTGCACTTTGTCTCTGACTTTGGAAAAATTCATATGCCCATAACTTAGATGTCTAGCCTTAGGTTATTAGAGAGTGGATTTGATAAACTCACTCAATTACAATTATGAATGAGAATGCTAGAAACATTTTATTGGTAACCTCAAAATGTTGGTTATTCACTTACCACATAAAAATTGCAACCAATAGACATAAAAATAACTTGTTTAAATTGCACTAAAACTTATTTTTAGTCACTTAATATAGCTAAATCATGAATAGGAAGTTGGTTTATGCTGGCACAAGTGATACCCTATTGATGATATAACTTTAATTAATTGCCATTGAAATACTTATAGATCATTTCACTTGAAAACTTCATAGCTTACATGCACTAGTCTCTAAGATGTTATGGATGAAAAATGTGCCCATACACCTTATCTAAAACTTGATTATATGATTGATATACTCGGATTCATATATAAAAACTAATGCCCCTTCTATTAGTACCTTATGGTTTATATGCTTGTCATGGTAGAGCTTCTAGCATACCTTCTCTATCTGTTGGCTTTACTTTGCTTGGGTACGTGTCTCATATAAATGATCTAAGTCCTATATAATTTAAATAAATTATTCTTGGTAATTTAATCAACCATTTCATATAATAAAGAATGATGGTACTAAGAACTCCATCGATAAGATCATCTCAATGTCAAACATAAGTTAAAATGGTGTAGCCTTGTTCAAGCACTTATAGGTTGTGTGATATTCCCATGATAATATTGATACTCAATCATCCAAATCTTTAAGACCAATGCTATATATATTTTTGAGTCACATCCCTAACATTTTATTAAATACCTTAGTTGGTCCATTCACTTGGGGATGGTAAGGCATTATCTTTTGGTATGCCACTATGTATTCTGTTACAAGGATTTGTATAGTTTTATTAATTAAGTGTGTGCCCTTGTCATTATTCAAGATAAGTGGGAACTCATAATGGTTTATGATTTTTAAGTTATGGTGGCAATGATTTTTTTTTGGGTATGGCCTTGGCCCACTTGGTGAAATAGTTAGTGGCTACTAGAATGTACCTCACACTTATGCACCATGCTACATGAGTAATTGGTCCAAAAAAGTCAATGGCCCATTTCAAAAATAGTTATTTGGAAATAATGTGTATGAGAGGAATCTTATCCTAGTGGTTGGGATTCCCTATGCTTTAGCATATGTCACATGGCTTGGTGCAATCTTTCATACCCTAAAATAGACTTAGCCATCACAAGCTTGACTATAATACCTTGCATTCCATTGTATCCCTATGAAATGGCCCCCTGTTATTGCCTCATGCACCTCATGTAGGATGGATTCCATTTCATACTCTGAGACACATCAGTGAAAAACTTCATCTTTGCCTAGTTTTTATATCTCCCTACTAATGAGCTAAAAAAATGTTGTGAACTTTTTCTTTTCTTTGGTTATCAATTTTTGGGGCATATATCTAGATTTTATAAAAGTAGATATCTCTACCAAGTCCTTAGGGGAATGCCAGATTCTATAAATTTTCACATATAACATATCATCCTCAATAGGCACTATTTCATCACTGGAGTCTATATGGGATAAATGGTCTAGGCTCAAGTTCTATTTTCCAAGCTTGATGACAATAGAAAATTAGAATTATTGAAACATAATAATCCATATATAAATACACCCATGGATAATAGTATTATTCAAAATATACTTAAGTGCCTCATGGTATATGAAGAAGATGAATGGGGTCACCAAAAAATATTCTCTAAATATTTGTAGGGCATAAACTATGGTGAGTGCCTCACACTCAATTTTTGTATAGTTTTACTCTACCTTTATAAGGAGATGGGGTGATCCATTTTACCTTTACTATGATATTATATAATTTTACTAATTATAGATACATATGAATTTACATGGATTTGGAATTGGGTCATCCATTCAGTAACTTACAAGATAAGCACACTGGCCAATCTAAGCTGCAAAGTTTTGAAGGCATCCTATTGCACTTTGCCCTAGTAAAATGGGCCATCCATAATTAATAGTTATTATAAAAATGCCACATTATTTTCATATCTCATTATAAACTTTATATAATACCTATAGTGGTGAAGAAAGGTAGAAACATCTTTTTATGTGGAAGGATGTTAGAGCTAAGTGATCAGAGCAATATTTGTGGGATTGATAATTAGACCATATTTATAGATGATGTGCATGACCAAGGTTATATATAATGTCATGAAGATGAAATTATTTAGGTTTAGGGATATTTGAATCTACCTACACCTATCAAACATTAGGCATAGGTTATCATAATGATCCTTCATGAGGCCATACATTGTCTAGTCATCTAGGTAAACTTAGAAGAACTTGTGGATGAAATATTTAAATACAGTGATCACCACTCTAGATAATATGGATGGTGAATTATTGAGTAAAAATTTCATCATGTTATGAGAAAAATATCCCCATTTAGTTTCAAAGGTTGTTTTGGGCTTGTCTTCCTCATAAATCTAGACTTGGTGGTATCTAGAAAACCCATCAGTGAAGGTATAGATTTCACAACTTGTGATGCCATCTAGGACTTCATCAGTGAATGGAGTTACGAAGGGGTCATTGATGTAGGTGGAATGAAACATTATATAATAAATTTAAATTTGAATGTACCCATCATTTTTTATGATTATTACCATCAAGCTCACCTACTTAGACTCTTACATAGAGTAAATGAATCCTACATCTAGCATTCTGTTGATCTCTATTTTAACCTTAGTATGGAGATTGGGATTACTTTTTTAGTGGAAATTTTTGTCTTTTCTTGCACCATATATTAGCTTTATACTCATATTCCCAAGGGATGGATAGGTTCCCTTCATATATTAATAAGTCATGGGGAATAAGTGTTAGAATTCCTTTAAGAGGTCTATGATGTGTGTCAATTCTACATCAGACTAATAAGTGCCTAGAGTAGCCCTATTTGGCTCTCCTTATGTATTAATTTCTAATTTGATGGCTTTTTGTGGTGTGTGGTATGGTTCATTCTTTTCCTAGTGTGATTCATCAACTTGTTGAGTTCCCTTAGTTATCTCTATGTGAATATGAGTAGGGTATTCTTCACTAAGAGTGTTATCATCTACTTGGCATATGATCTTTCTTTTACAGGTCAACATTTTATTATGATTCACATAAATTTAGGAGTGTCAACTCTTTTCCCTGAACATGTATTTTAGGTGCTTCTCAAGGATGGTAGTGTACTCAAACACTACCCTCTAGATTACTTATAGTGGCTTGACCAATTCCAACTTTTATGAAGAAAAAGAAAAGGTGTATAGAAACTTATCCTTAATTTATCCCAATTATTTGTATCTTGGTGCATCTCATTAACCACATACCATTCTCTCATTCATCTTTAGAGTTCTATAAAAGGCATGTACCCATAAGTTCTTTTAGGTAGTCCATGTCTCTTCACATAGGCACACATGCACCATAGGATCAGAGTCTCTAGAGTATGTCAATATATCCAAATACTTATTAATTATATTTAATATAATGAAAATGGTAGCTTTCACTTCTATCTATGTTGGCAAGTTATAATTTTTTTCTACCCACCAATGTACAATAGTGCTTCTCAAGTTATACACTAGTGAGCCCATTCTATCTATTTCTTTAAGGATGCATGATTCAAGATCATAGATGTAATTTTCCATGAGTTTGTTCCCTTAAAATATTATGAGTGTTGCAAGCTTACATTTCCTTAGGTGAAGTACTTTTTTTCCTTTCTCCCCATTATGTGGAACTCATCATTGTAGAGTGCAATCAATTTGGACCTAGTCAATCCTCACAAGCTTTAGTGCCTTTATACACACCAAGTAAAATCTATGAATAGTGGCCTCATAATCCTCTTCAACCCATTACTCACAAATGACATCGGTGGTGTTCAAGGCTGATTACCCATCCTCTAAAGAGACCTCTAAAGAGAGCAATTCTTGATTAGAAGGGTTAATATTCTTATCACCTTATGCCATAAAGTTATGTATATGGTTGATCTCATCCTCTTGATCAATGCTCTCCACATAGGGGGTCCTTGGTCACTTGAGAGGGGAATCACTACCCTTTCTTTGTCATTTTTAAAGGTCATATATCACTTATTAAATCACATATTGGCATTGTTTATGTAAAACCATGGCCTTCTCAAGAATGATGGATAGTTATCCTATTTAACAAACTTGATTAACTTAAAGTTAGAATAAAATTTGATGACAATAATATCTAAAATGGTATCCTTCATAATTCTAATCAGATGCATGAGTCTTATTGCTGATGAAGAGTACATAGGGAAAAGGCCTCAAGGCTAGCCTACTCATCTTTTCCTATGCATTCTTGGTTAGGATATTGACCTCGATGCCTATGTTAATAAGGATCTCATAGATAGACCATCCATCAATGGTGGCATTCACTAAAATTTCTTGGTCATACTCCATATTCTATGTATGCATAATCTCTCATACCCTTTCCATGTGTGGTACAACAACTATAACTTACTACTATCTTGCATGTTCTAGAAGCAAGTTATTTAATAGGGGTAGTATCCCTTCTATTTATAGGAGGTGTAAAATATTTGTTATATATTGTACTTCATCTTCTTGGCCATCCTAATTTTATTGAGAGGTAGTACATTGTGCCTCTAGATCTCATGCCAGTTGGAGATCTACTTGTAGGTTTTGCATCACACTCATAGCTTGTAATATGTTTTTTTGGCATGCAAGGTCTAGATATGGTGTAAATTTGGGTTTTAACTATGTAATACACTCACTACAACTTGGTGCCCCATATTATAGGAGTAATTATGATATTGGTACAACTATCAGTTGAGTGGTGAGTTCACTTTAAGTAGTTACTTATACTTTGTTTGATGCTATGTAGGTTGGCTATGCCTTTGGAGTCCATTTTGCCTCTTTATACTATGTTTGATCATCTTTTCACCCTTGTCGGTGCCCAACCTACCTTGGGTCAATTGTTTTATATAACTTAGGGTATTACTTGACCTTGTGTGTTCCTTGACAATATCCACACATTTTATTCATAGGGCAATCACATTGATAGTGCTCAGTTAAACTACACTTGTAACATGATCATGGTGGGAACCTTCATCCACTCTACCACCTTTCCCCCTAAAAAATATTTACATCCCAATGCCTACATTTATCTATACATAGCCCTCATTTCCTTGGGCTCCTTTCCCTCCTAATACTATCATTGCTTGTTATGCACCTCTCCCCATGTTTTTTCACATCTCATTAATTACATGATAATCAGTTATGATAGTGGTATAGGCATCCCATAACTAGTAATAAGTAGTTGTGGTAATTTGAATGACTCAATGTAATAAAGGGTTGTTAAAAACATCATTGGCCTTATGGTAAACTTCATAGCTAAAGTACAGTGTGTGTACATTCCTTTGAGGGAAGTATTTTCTATTATAGCCTTCTATCTCACAATTAGTGTACCACAACCCACTTCAATCATCTCAAAAATAACTAGCAGTTAGATTTTGTATTTGGGATACCATAGACATAATCTATGCCTCTATGAATGGGATAATTTCTATATTGATTCTCCCTACCACCTCAAATCTAAGCATGGCTTCAAGTGCTTCCTGAGGGTCAGTGAATGTTTTCATCAGTAGAATTGTTATAAATGGAACTAGTAGTCCTTTCATGAAGCATTACACATGTTAGGATGGGTGAATATCATAAATGAGCTTGGAAAGGAGAGTCTTGAATCGAGCATTGTACAAGCACACACTCTTTGATAATCCCTAGTTGATCTCTTTGAGCATGGTGATACTCTATTGATCAATCTTAGGTATATAAAATTCTTTCAAGAAGGCTCCCTTAAATGTGTCATAATAAACCATACCATACTTAGGATCAAACTTCATGTACCAAGTATGGGTGCAATTAATCAATGCCATCATAAACTAGGTTGCCTTGCACTCAGATTGGGTTATTCCCTAAGTGTGCCATTATAATTCATACTTGACCATATGTTATATAGAATTATCCACACCTTGATACTTAGGTAGATATATTTCCATCTCATAATAAATATGGGGTAGGTTATTAACCAATGTCTAAGGTACTTATCCCCCTGGTACTTGTCTTGGTGGTGGTTCTCCTATGGTTACTACTAGATCCATAAAATATGATGGCACTAATTATTAACTAGTGGCATGGGATAAATTCCTCTAGGTTATTTCCTAGGTTGTGTAGCTAGCATTGGTTAGACTCAAGGGTTTGTACTAACATTCTATCTAGTTGGGCTAGCACTTTGAGGTCTATAGGTATCCTCACTTATCTCCTCATAAGGAACAATTTGTTCAATCATTTTTTTCCAAATATATAGAATGATCAAAGTCTAAGTTGACAATGGGTTAGTTATTAATATTTTATCTTTCTATGGTGGATCTAATGCATGAGATTATGCTACAAGTTTAAATAGGGTAGGTACATCTGATGCATCTCTAATTGTCAATTTTTTTAGGGACTCCAAGAATTCACCTATCAACTATGGATCTTGTTTCATGGCTTTAAGGGTTCCTTCCTTTGGGCACTTATACCATTTAATAGATCCTTCTCCATGCCCTTCCCACCCATTATGGGTCCTTTTGGCATTTTTAAGTTCTAGATCTTCTATCATCTCATTCCTCTTCTTATTATAAGCCTATCTCCTAATCTCTTAGGTGTTAATATTATCATCCTCTTGCATTACACCTTACCTACATGTATCATTCTTCCATGTTATGTTTTTCATATATTAGAGGACTTTAGCCTTCCATCCTCATTATTTAAAAGCCATAATACACCATTAATATCTTGAGTTTGGTGCCTAATTGTTCATAAAAATGCCTCTAGGCTCATGTAATAATTGATATTTTTCTTCTTTAGGGTAGGAGTACATCGATACTATGACTTCAATCATATAGCTATTCAGTGCCCCTTGCCACCATTTGTCTATGTCTCTAGTCCAAATGGCATCTAAGTTATCAAGCCTTTATAAGCACTCTTTCATCTACTCAAGGAACTTCAAATATATTTAAATTTTGTGTGTTACATAATCAACCAACCATGAATACACTTGCTATGGTATTTCATAAAACAAGACCTTGTATAGGGCAATATACAAGTGGTTCTAGACCCACTTCCTTGGTTTTTGTCCTCTACAAGATGAATGCCTCAGTGAAATTCTATCTTATAATCATTCCAACCAACACTCAATGTTTTCAAGGGGGATTTAGAACATTGTCCTTATGCACCATTGTAGAATCAAAATTCAACACATCCAAGTAAATGAACCAAAATGTTGTATAAAAGTAGGTGTCCTCAAACATGGGCTTAATTAGGTGCTTATCTAGCTATCTAGGTAAGATTTAGACTTTTTATAATGTGATATAGGCCTTGAATAGTCTTATAGTGCTCAACATTTGACACTCGACTATGGTATCATCACTTCACATTAGGTATAAACTTTATGTTCTCACTTGAAGTGCAATAAAGAAGGGACCAGGGTTTATGTTGGGATAGTTATGCTATGGTGCAACTCTATCTTCTTGTGACTTTGGTTAGTTCAATGGTGATGGTGCATTCATGGGCATAATATTTTGGTAATCTTGGCTTAATGGTATTTAGTTACTTCATGTGTTATTATGGTACATAGTTGAGGGACTTAGGATTAGGTTCATGTTTAGATGTAGGTATTATTACGAGGCACATGGTCTTACCCATACTTATGGAATTTCCTATATTGAGTATTGGAGTTATCATGATCTATAAGTATGCCATATATAAGTTAGGTCAAAATATTGTAATATCTCAACATACATACTATAGGTTTATGCATTTAATGCATTAAACATTATGCAAATCCCTTCATCATTAAAATAAGTCTAACCACAATACATATATATCATTGGGAACTAAGAAAATGTTCATATTAAGCTACTAAAGGCCCAAAGGTTCATAGGAAATATTTAATATTAAAATAGGGAGTAATAAAGACATCTCAAACTAAAATCTAAGTTTTGATGAAAATAAAACATCTGTAACCAATCCTCTCAGGCTTCGCTACTCTAATATTATTATTTTGATAACTAGACTCAACTTGATTTTATAAATATTTGAGGCATATTAGTGCCATGAGGAATGGATCACACCAATTGATGATCTGGCAATGGATGTACTCATTTAGTTGGATCCACTACCCCACATCCAATAAGCATGACTGCCCCATGTGCCTGGTTCTAAATGATGATTAAACTAGAAATGAGTTAGTTATCCACCTACAAATTGGTGTAATAAGATGACAAAAAAATAATCATGACAAGTGATTACCTCATTCCCAAGTTTATATTGTGTTGGAATAGATCCTATACATAGATGGATTTGGGGCCCAACAATAATTGGCTCTAGTTTAGATGTCTATATATTAAGAAGCATCATTAAGATGGTAAATGTTCTAAACCTTAGAAGGTGCCTGATAGTGAATTATTTCTTCAAAACACATCTAAATGGAGTTTTTTGTCCCTAAATTTTTTTAGGGTCTTCTAAGCATCACAATGATGTACTAGTTGGCATGTATAGGGGTCAGACTATATGGAATAGGCCTAAGAAGACTAGTTTGAGCTAAAGAAAAGAGAAACGTGAAGTGTTTGTGTGCATCATGAAGTTAAGAAGTGAGTGTGGGTCCTAAAACTTCTAAATGGCCCTCCAATAGTCATCTACAGATACCTCCATGATCTATTTTTTGTAGATAGACATAGATGTGAAACTAAAAGTTATATACATTCAAAAGAAGCTAAATGGGCTAATCAAGCAATATTTCTACTTAATGAGACATCCAAAGTGATATTCAAGTTGAAAAAAATGTATAAGTGCCTCAAAACCCCAAGGTTAGGGCTAAAACTCAAAATTCATGTGTGAAGGTAGACTGGCCCAAGACTTTCATTGGAGTAATTCCACTAGAAGGTGTAACAAAGAGCTAATTGAGAAGTAAGAACACTTCAAACCTTCATGGGAGAGGTAATCGTGATGTTTATGTACATTTTTGTCACTTTGAGTTCAAAGAGAATCCCTAAAGTTGGTCATTTTAGTCTCTAAACACCTTCACACTATCTAAGATGCATGTTTCTCACATGAGGATCATTTCTAAATGCTCATAATTATACATAGACCCCATGATAGGTCAATCTCTCCATGAGAAATAGAGGGGTATATCAACATGCATTTAGTGAATTTTATTTAGTTGTTTGGTCCCTAACCTCTATGAACCATTTCTAAGAGTCCCAAGCACTCTTAAACCCCTCTAAAACCCTAATATAGACTTGACTAGAAATATTTAGTGAAAAATGCATCTAAATAAACATGATTCACTTAACTAAGACCTAGAACTATTGTCCACTCAAGAGAGGTCATGTACATGGTACCTAATTATATAAAGGTTGCAAAAACACATCCATAAAGTGTAAATTTATAGGTTTTTAAATGGAAAATGGGTTACATGACCAAATCAATGATTTTAAACCATATAAAGTGTGAATTTAAGACTTTTTATACTCCTCTAAAGCTAGAATTATTCATATATATTCCTAGAAGTATCTTTGTAAGCTTTTCTTAATTAGTTATTTTCTGGGGCTAGTTTAAGTGGCCTAGTCATGTAAGACATATGAGTTGAAGGTGAAAGATACTTGAAAGGTATAAGTGTTTATACATAGGGATAATAAAAGAAGATTTCAAGCCTTCTTAGATGATTTGAGAGTTTGGTTTCACAATCTCAATCACATGAGTAGATGAGCAAAGTGATGAGGAAATCACAGGTAAGACATACATTATTAATAGGTAAAAGATCCTAGTAGATGTAGAATGACATCATGATATTAATGAGATACCTTGATGCATTTTTAACTACCATTGAGGTGAGTAGATTTCATGTTCAAGACCACTATCAAGTAATGGAGATAGTTTTAAATATAAATCAACATGCATATGAAACAAGAGGTTGTTCAATGCCTCTTAAAGGATAATTCAAAACCAATGTGCACTTTGAAAATGTTATTAAATAATTAATGAGTTATTTTATTTGTGTTAATACTTTGAATGAAGTCAAACATGGAAGTTACACCCTTTACACTTACCTCAATGCCAAAATGGAGTCATTAAAGAAGTGTTAATGTATGGAGGGAGTGATTATGACTATTGTAACTACCATATGGTCATATTGGTTTAATTAATGGCCTCTCATATGCTTATATCATTATTTATTATCTCATGGACATTATATATAAGGAAGCATTGAGCTCTTTGATCTTATCCTTTGGCTAGGTGTAGCAAAGCTCTACCAAAATTGTAATTTTTGCCTTTGAATCAATAGAAGAATAGTTTTAAACTTCTTGTTTGAATGTTAGTGTGTATTTTGAGAGTTTATCTATATAATTTATGAGTTTAATTATTTTTTTATGTCCTTTCATGCACCATATTTCATGTTATTTGTCTATGCAGGTTGTGTAAATTATTGATAGGTAGGAGTGTTCTTGAAGTGTTGATGGGTTGATAGTGTCTTATAAAGACCTAGTTTATTATCCTTCAAGTTATATAACTTCCACTTGATATTCAAATGAAATATTAATGGAGTATATTTTTAAGAGGTTTGATCAATTTTTAGTTTTCATCAGGGTTATAAGTGTGTCTAAGGGACAAACCAAGAAAGGATATTCAAGTATTGGTGAATCACTGTTATTAGTGTAGGTTTATTTATAATATTTATCTTTATCCATTTTCATACCAATATAATTAGGTATTATAGAGAGATATCAAGTGATAAATCTGGGGATATATCCCCATAAATCAAGAGTTTGTACCTAGACTACAGGTATCCCACAACCTATAGGGCAATCCCATATTAATCTAAGTTTGAGGAGGGTTTGAATAGTCTTCTTGATTAGGGTGAAACTTGGGTAGATAATTTTTTGGCATGCCCAGTGGGACTAAAATTCAAGTGCCATTGGAACATGATTTGAAAACCTGAGTATACATCTAAAGCATAGAAAATTTAATGGTAGATCTATAGATAGTTTCATTTAAAAGGTATCTACTAGATCTTCTTAAAAAGGTAATAATATTGAATTTGTTGAACTATCATTAGATATTTCAATAATAAATATGTTTCTTAGGTTCAATCATAATCCTATACCTCCTAATTTTACCAATTATACCCAAACAAAGTCTACTACAAGTCCTCTAATCCCAATGGCCATACCTAGGATGCAAGCTTTTATACCTTTTAATGGTGACAATTCTATGAACCTTAACTATTTTGATGATATCCCAACTACTTCCCTTAAAATTCTTCTCTAATTTATAGGATAAAACTCTACGAACCATATGGAATACATAGTAGACATAGCTAATCTATGCTGAGTGTAAAACATAACCCAAGATAATGTAGACATGAGACTCTTAGCAACCTCCTTAAGGGGTAAAGCACTTTAGTGGTAGAGGGGTCTCAATATTTCCTCTATAAACACATGGGATGAATTTGGTGAGTGTTTATGTAAAAAATTGGAGGATATAAGTGACCATGTCTCCTTGGTATAATAACTCACCTCAATCAATAAAGCACCTTGAAAATCCATTGTAAATTTCAATTATAGGTTTCAAAAAACCTAGGATAGGATTCATGTAATCATCAAGAACACCCATAATTATTACTTATTGTACTATTTAATGGCCTTGAATTCTAATGTAGTTGTGGTGATATAGTTAATGGGGGGAACTACCTTACCAAAAGCCTATGAGATATCCATAAGAGAAGACAAACTCACTCTTAGGCCCTTCATGTCCTTATTCCAAAAGAATCAACCCCTTACACCCACCATTTCTCCATTACCATCCCCAAAAAGTTAGTATCAATCTGATGGAAGCCAAGTAGATAGGCTAAGTAAGATAGAGGAACTACTCAAAGCTCAAAATAACAAACTAGTAACCTTGGAGAGGTAGCATAATTCATATTATAGACCCTATAAATTCCATTAATATGTTCCTTATCAATATTACCCATAAAATATACCTCCTTATTAGCCTAAAAAAAAGGCCAATGGAATATTACATAGGCTAAACCCTATAACAGTTTCAACCCTAATGATGTCAATAGTTCAATGGCTTTGGTGCCAACTCATAATAACTATGCACAAGAAGGTCAGTGGTCTATTCCATGGGGGAAATTAAGTGAGATTAAAATGGCTCCAAGTGGTGAAGGATGTCATATTTCATATATTCATTAGTTTCGTACCTTTAAAACACATAGTAACATGCCTCCTCCACAACACAAAGAAGGTTCTCAAGTGCCTAATGGAGACATTCATTTCATGACCCTAACTGAAGTTCTAAGTCAACAAGGAGGAAATAAAAGTAAGGAACCTTTTGAAACCACTTTTTTAAACTTTAACAAAGGTGATCACTCTTTTGAACAAGTGGTAGAAGATAAGGGGTAGAATGTACTCAAGGTAGACAACATAGTTGCAACCCACATAAGGGCTAAGATAAGTATGGTTAATGATACTATGGGGTAGCAAAAGAAAACTCCAATACATTATTAAATAAATAAAGATGCTACCACTCAAGGTGTAATCCAAAAAACACCTCCAACACAACATACATCACAAGGAAATGGGTAATAGTATAAGATTCATTTCATTCCCCAAGTCACAAAAGTTCCAAATGATGCTTATTATTTGAAGTTACAGCCTAAGATAGTCATCTCTCCCTTCAACATTATTTATTACATGAAGAAGTCAAATTCTATTATTCCTACGTGGGATTATTTACTCATTCTATGGTAGAAGGATCTCATTTAACAAGATCTCTCTAAGCTCTATGTCATGGGTAAACAAGATGATAAGGTAAGTGCAATATTTATTAGTGATAGTCAACCTAATAAATCCCAAGATTCTAAAGTAGTCAAGCCACCTCCCTTATACTTATTAATCATAATAAGAGACTCCCTTGTCCAAAATTTCATGATAGATATAGGTGTTAATACTTCTATAATGATAAAAGCCATAGTTAATAAGTTAGAGCTTAAGTATGAACACAATAAAAAGGGAGTTTTGAAATTCATTGGGTCTCCCACAAAGACTATAGGTGTTATTATGGACCTCAAGATTCTATTAGATATTTACCCTAACTATAGAATCTCCCAAGATGTCATGGTAGTTAACCTTCCTCCATATTTTCCCATATGCTTATCTAGGTATTTATCTAAAAAATTGTGGGGCATGTTTTTTCTGACTAGTCATACATGGTCTTTAGGATTAGGCATGGGACAAGGGTTACCATTAGGTCTGATCATATTTTTTGGTTCCCCTTAGAACCCTACATGCCAAACCTATACAATGTTAATAAAACTATCTTGATGAATATGAGAATATTAATGATCAAGAGTCTAAAGAACCACTTGAAGGCATCTTAGATCTGATCCTTGATGAGTGAGAAAAAAACAACCATGGTTATGACCCATACAAGACCATTGGGGAAGTAGGCCTAGGTGTGTACTATATGAATTAATAAGGATTTTTTATGCATAGTCTCATTATCCCAAGTCAAGAGTATGAAGGCATGCAGAGTTTATTATTTGATGGATCAAGGTCAAAGAATGGAAGTGGGGTAGATGTTATGCGTGTCTCCATTTCTAATTATAGGTACTATTCTACATTAAATTTATAGTTTAGTTGCACCTCAAACACTAAAAAATATGAATCCCTTATTCATGGGCTAAAATGGTCAAGGATAAGAAGAATCAAACTCTTGCAAGTAAAGGGAGACAGTTAAATAGTGGTGCAATATTTTAGGGGTATTAGTATAGTAAAAAATCCAATTTTGAAGTCCTACAAGCATTGAGTTTGGGATCTCTTAGAGGAATTCCAAGCCTTTGACATCCCTCCCATTATTAGATAGTCAAATCATATTTCAAATAAACTAGATACCATTGGTTCATACTATGACATAATTGATGGACTTAAAGGCACCAAAGGGAAGTCACAAATCAAGGTGGTGTAGAAACCATCATTCCCTAATAATGAGGTAAGTTGGCAAGTTTTTTAAGTGATAGTAAGATTACTTGATTTATATAACATGAAACATAATTATATCACAAAAACCAAGGTTAATTGTAGAATCATTTAGGTGATCACATTGTCCAATTAAGGACTAAAAATTTTCCCAAAGGATTGGTGACATTGTTGGAGGTATGTTATCATTGATGTCAAAGGATGATATCATACATGTTGATGCAAAAAGGTAATTAAAAATTGGTGATGCCATGATGGTGATGAGGTTGATAAAGAAGGTGTGAAAGGTAGGTTTTTATGCATATGAGATAAGGTAATAATTTTTTGAGGTTTGTCATATTGTGTCTAGCATGTTGATGATGCTAAAATTCAAAGAGAGAAGACAAAGTATATTTGGTATAGGCTTGGTAGCCTAGTGTGTTGAGAAATATGAGACAAAGAAAAACATGGAGGGAAATTGAGGATTATGGCATGAATTTTTATGACTTTTTCTTAAGGTGGTGATATATTTTTAATTTGTTTCAAGGTGGTTATTTGTTCAAGGTTTGTCATGTAGTCCTAGAACTATTATGCATAGTGACCTAGTGAGGTCTAATTAGTGAGTAAAAATGATATTTTAAGATGAAATAAATATTTTAAGAGTTTATTTAGGTATTAAAATGTTTTTCAAAGGTTTTTACCAAGTTTTAGGTCTTTAGGATGAAGATAAATCTATATTTTACATTAGAAGGGCACTTGTACATGAAGATTGAAGGTTTCCTAACTCTAAAAGAAAGTTATAATGCTCATTGGCACATGGATGGTTTTCATGGTGACATGAGAATTTTTGGAGACGTGTAAAATTAACCTAATAATTATTTATAAGTATTTTTTAGTGGATTGATGGATAGAGATTTATTAACATTCCTTAAGAATGTAAACTAGTCAAAACGCTTATAATGACTTGATCAAAGATAGGTTGCTTGATATATCATAGAATGGATTGGTTTACCAAGTTTTAATAATTTAAGGTGTATAGGACTCTTCTAGTCACCTCTAGGTGGTAGTGGTGTGTTAGGGAAATGAGAAGAAGGTATAGAAAGAAGGTTATTTCTGAAGTTTTTAATGGTACAAGAAGAATTGATTGAGTCAACACATGAAATATTTTTGAGGTTGAAGGAAAATAATTATTTTATATATATATGGATGTTTTTTTTCAATTTTCATCTTATATGTCAATCATTTTGAGCATAAAAGTTGGCCAGTTGCTAAATCTTCAAATAGTGAAAACAGTGACAACAGATAGTCTGAGTGAGAATCTATTTAGGGATGGGTTCCAAGTTTCATGGATGATTAAAATATATTTGGATATTTTTAATACCTATTAATAATTTTACCTTAATTTTAAATTTATTTTTTTCCCTTACATAAGTAGTATAGTGCTCTCAAGTTGATCAGTGTATGTGAGTAAACATTTTAAAGGTGTATGTTTCAGTGGTTGATCCATATGTTTCATATTAGCCACTATAAATCTATGGTTTAGTGTTTTAAGTTGATTTAAGTTTGTTTAAATATATAATTAATACATTTTTAGGTGAATTTAGTGAATCTATAGGTGTTAGGAGTCATGTTCACCATTACTATGTTTTGAGTCAAGATGACTGCTACAAGCATGCTAAGGGAAGTGAAGTGTTTGAGGTTCCTTGATAAGATTTTTTGGATATAATGATTTATTTTGAGAAATAATTAATATAATAAATATTTTTTTAATCTATAAAAATTATTTGATGCATTGAGATGAGGAATCCAAGAGGACTTATCTAATTTTGTTTGTACAGTATGAGAGTAGTCCGATGAATTGGTTAGTAAGACAAATGAATGTTGATATAATAATAAGAATAAAAAATTTAGGTTTATATAGATAAATAATAATAACCATTAATTAGTATTATATTTAATTAAATTTCTCAATTTAATGTAAAGATTCAAGAGTTGATGAAACTTTGACTATGTTTGACCAGTATGAGTGGTCATGTTGTGGGTGTGGTTTAAAGGTTATTTACCTTGTGATTTTGTTTTCAAATCAAATATTTGTGTTATTTAATTATTATTAATATTTTTTAGTGGTTTTACAATCCTTTTTGAGGTGATAATACATATTTATATCTTAGTTTCTCAAGATAGTTTCCTAGGTACACTGGTAACTCTGAGTAGTCTTTTAGCAGAGATGTTATTGAAGCTTATTAGCCTATGTTGGAGTTTATAAATAACATGGAGGTGTTTTATAGGTATTTTATGTTCCATAAATATTATTATTTCATATTATTATGGTATAAAATTTATATTATACTTCATAAGTCTATGACTGTGTTTTCTGTGTATGTTGCCTAAAGAGTTAGGAGACCTAATTGTTATGTTCAAGGTGTGAAATGGTATTCCAGATGGCATGGACCTTTGTTAAAATGAGAAAGTATATTTTTGTAATATTTTTTTTGTATTTTAATCATTGGTATAGGATGAAGGTGGACCAAGGATTCTAAGTTGTAATGTGTGGGTAAGTAGGCCTAATTGCTTTAGGTCTGACTAAGGCCTAATGAAGGATTTGGGCTAATGAGGTAATGGATGACCTATGAATTATGTGTATCTCCCATGTAAAGTGTGTAGGAAAATATTAAAATTTTAATACAAGTTTGTAAATCATATTGTATGACCAAGATGGGATAGACCAAAAGGAGTAATATAAGTACAAGGCCTAATTGGCCTCTTTATGTTTGTTGAGTATAGGTGGTAAAAAGCAAAGGAGATAAAATTTGAAAGAAAAGGTATGGGCATTTGAGGAAAATAATATATTGAATAATATAATAAATTATTATATGATCAAGGTGATGAATTAAAACTCATAGATCATTAGATCTAATGAGCATAGAAAAGACTAGTTGAACGAGTAAGCCCTAGAGCATGTTTGAGAGAGATTGAAGGGAAAAGAAGAAGTAAAATCAAGAGAAGTCCATAATCATGTGTAAAATACATTATATCAAAGTTGGAGATTTTATTATATTTTTTTTCTCAACATCTAATGGATTTTATCCTCCTTTCGAGGTGAAACTTGCTAAAGGTCTAGTTGTTGTTGTTGCTCAGCTAGACAGGGGTTGTATCACCTTATGGGTTTATAGTCTCACTAAATAGGGATGGTAATTCCTTGATAAATTTTAGTTGGTCTAAACTAGATTTTTTTTTATAGGATTTTATTCCATCTTATAAGGTTTAGTGGGTTTTATACCCCATGAGGGTTTCCCACATAGATGATATGTTCATGTGATGTATGCTCTTGATTCATGTTTTGGATGTTTGTAATATCATGTTTATGTTGATAGATCAAGTTTATGTATGATGGAATGGTTTTGGAATTGAATGTGTATCTTTTTATACTAATTCACTACCCCTCAGTATCTAATTTAAATAATTGATATCAGATCCACACCTTGTGAGGAGGCTTAATAGCCTACATGTGATCCAACAATAGCTTTAGGAATCTTGAAGACATTATTTATCTTATTTTCAAAGATGGATAAGTTTGTGAAGATCAGATTTGAAGTCTGCATAGAGGTATACATGATAGAACTATCAAGGTTAAAGAATAAGGGCTTTTCAAAACCTAAATCCATGATCAAACCTAAGTTGAATAATATATCTTATTAAAGTTGGTCTCTTGATCAACTAACATGAAATAAAAAAGATAGGAAATGGTTTTATTAGTAGCGTAGAGTATGAGATCGATTTGAGATATATCTAAATATTCATGAAGTATCAACTTTATGATCATGTTTTAATTATTATAGTTTTTGTTGACAAGATACAATGGAATATTTCTATATGTCACTTGAAATCATAGAGTGTTGATGTCTTGTTTGTAGAGACAAAGAATTCAAGAGGTTGTTTTGTGAGTGTATGATAGTAGTACAGGTCTTATAGGTCATGGAGGATGATATGAGAAGTCATATAAGGTGTTAAGAGGTATTAGGTAACTTTTAGAATTTAAATTAATTATTTAAGATTAGTATTGTGAAGATCTATGTTTGACTTGTCTCCTTGACAAATATTCCTGAGCAAGCAGATTGATGACATCAACACTCACACATGTGGAAGAGTCATAATAAAATTGTCTTATGGATTTGATCAAGTTTGATCTTAATTCATATATTTAAAATTTTAGGTCTTGATATTAATCCTATCAAAATTAATGTAAATTCAAAGTTGGTCTTCCAAGTATATTTATTTGTTTTTATACATGGACAATTTTGTATGAAAATATGACCATTGGGATTTGAAAATTCAAATTCGAGAAGAATACAAGTTTGTAAAGAATGGCTTGTAGAAGTCATAGATGAAGTTATATTAATGTGAGGTAAGAATAAAATTTAAATATGACTCATTTTATAAGACATCCAAGGTGATTATAAATTTTGACCATCCATACAGATGCAATAAATGTGGGTCATAGTCAAAGCTTGCAGTCTGTATTTGGAATGATTAACCAAGATTGAGAAAAAGAGCATTAGAACATGAATAATGATCTTATTATGATGTTATAAATATTGTATGATATTTATATACCCATGAAGAGCATTCCCATGCTTTTTAGTTGATTTCAATGTGTGTTCTTGTGCAAGAAAGTCAACTTGAATATTGTTTGGGCTTGAAGGTTTATGTCCTTAGAAGACTAGTGTGACAAGGTAAGTTGTTTGGTGTTCTTAAAATATCAATGTAATTGGTCAATATGGTTGAATATTTTATTTGTGTCTTATAACAACTATATATTCTTTCTATATGATCAATTTTTTGTTTAAAGGAAGATCCATTTCAAAAGAGGGAAGGTAGATAATTGTGGATTTGATGTTTTACAAACCCTAAGGTGGTTGTTCTTCATGTAATTAGCCTTGTAATGCCCTGTGATGCTTAGTGGTCATTAGGTAAAGGTTATATAAATATTTAATCTAGTTTTATACATTCTCATGATGTATTTGTATGATCTTAGATGGTTCTTTAGAAGACAAAGACAAAGCATAGATATGAAAGTTGAAGATTGGTCTCTTAAGACCAATGACATTTTGGTATAGAGATGTTATTAATTTATTATAAAGACCATAGGTAATTTGAGAATGATGTCATCATGTTGAAATATCCCTTAAGATTTTTGTAAAATTTTTGTAGGTGATCATTTTTGTAGCTTATCATGTTTCCTACAACTTAAAGGAGATTGTCATAAAGTGTTATTTAAGGTATGTAATATGATGTCTTGTTGATATCATATAAACGTAGGAAGCTTAGTTGACATATGGTTGAAGACATGAATGAAATCATAATATTCTATAGATGATGTTTTCCTATAACATATCTATATGCTAGTGATCTAAATGAGGAAGATTATAGTTGTGCCTTTGAATGTTGTTTTGAGAAGATGTCTTGTTTCCTTCATATCAAAATGACCTCATAAGGTCTTGAAGAAATATGTTGGCATATTATATTGATTTGAAATGGTTTAATATTTTGAGGATGATAAGCTCTGAGTCATCATAAGTAGGACTTTGAGTTTATATATCAAATATTGAAGATTGGTATTGTAGAGTTCTTTGATCATGAAGATGAGTTACTCCATAAGAAAAAGATGATCTAGTAATATTGTTTCTATGTTTGCAAACATGTTTTCATGATTACAAGAGGTATTTTAGAGGTCTACTATAGTATATAAGGTCTCTCAAACCTAGTATTGATTGGGTGTTATCTGAGATGGTATCTTACAAAGGCAGGAGCCTTGATGGGTTAAATATCTTGGAAAGAAAGATAATTAAATGCATAATATCTAAGCAAGAAGGAGTGGATCCACATTGAATAGGTCTCCATGAGATATATTTGTGTTTCAATGAAGATAATGACTGTATGTGTGCAACACTTGAATATTTTTTTTAGACCTAAAAGAAACTTGTTGAAGATGACTCTTTCTAGATGAACCATAGAGTTAGGGGGAAGTAACTCAGTTAGCTAAAATTGCTTGGTATAACTATGCATGATGTGATGGGGAGAATTAAAAAATATGATTTTGTTTTGATTTAGATTTGGAGATGTCTACGATAGTATAAAATTTGAGAATTTTGATGTGATTACTTGATCAAACCAAGTCATGAGTTTTTGCAATGTTTTGATTCTTCATACATAGACTAAGGGGGAACTTTACAAGAGGACAGGTTCTGGGATCAAAGGACTATGTTGGTAAGCTAGAGAGGAGAATATATCCACAACCTCATTATTAGTAAATGGGGAAAAGGAGAATAATATGTTTCCATCAATAACAAATTGGGATATTATTGTAATTATGTTGTCATTGATATGAAAGGATTATATCATATGCATTGATGTAAAAGGGTAATGACAAAGTGGTGAATTTATGATGGTGATGAGGTTTAACATGAAGGTGTTTAAGATATATTTTGATGCATATTATCTAAGGTAAACATTATGTAAGGTTTATCATGTTGTGTCTAGCATGTTGATAGTGCTACAAGTCTAGGAGAGAAGACAAAGTGTGTTTGGCATAAGCTTGGTAGCCTAGAATGTTGAGCAGTTTGAGACTAGGGATAACATGAAAAGAAGCTAAAGAGTATGGAATGAAGGTGTATGAATTATTCCTAATTTGGTGAGGGATTTTGGAGTTGTTTAAAGGTATTTTATTTTTCAAGGTTTGACTTGTAGTCTTAGACCTAGTGTGCATAGTGACTTGGTGAGGTCTAATTAGTGAGCCAAAGTGATATTTAAAGATGAATAACACTTGTAATCATGGATTGAGGTATGAAAATGTTGGTAAATTTTTTTTTACCAATTTTTAGGTCTTGAGGATGAAGATAAATCTATTTTTTATGTTGGAAGGACACTTGTACATGTAGATTGAAGGTTTTATAGCTCGAGAAGAAAGTTCTAATGCTCATTGGCACATGTAGATTTTTCATGGTGACATGAGCCATTTTTTAGAGGTGAAAAATTTACTTAAGAAGTATTTCTAAATATTTTTTTAGTGGATTGAGGAATAGAGATTTGTGAACATTCGTTAAGAATGTAAACTGGTTAAAACCTTCCTAGAAACCCTTATAGTGACCCATTTAGATAAAGATTATTGGATATATACTAAAATTGATTTTTTTAACATTTTTTTATATTATAAGGTGTATAATAATATTCTCAAAACCTCAAAATAGTATTGGTGTGTTAGGGTAGTTAAAAAAAGGTACATAAAGAAGGTTGTTTATAAATTTTTTAGTGGTAGAGGTAAAGTTGACTAATTTAACACATGAAAGATATTGGAGGTTTAAGGTCAAGAATTATTTTATATATATATATATATATATATATATATATATAATTTATTTTTAAATTTTAATCTTATATGTCAATCAGTTTTGGCATAAAATTTTGCTAGTCACTAAATCTACAAACAGTGAAAATAGTGACAAAAGCTAGTCTAAGTGAGAATCTATTTAGGGATGGGTTCCAAGTATTTAGGGATGATTAAAATGGATTTGGGTATTTATTTTATACCTATTAATAATTTTAAATTGATTTTGGTGCCCTTAAATAATCAATAAAGTTCTCTTAAGTTGATCAATCTGTGTGAGTGAAAATTGTGAAGGTGTATGTTCCAATAGTTGATCCATATGTTTCATATTTTCCACTATAAATATATGGTTTATTGTTTTAATTTTATATAATTTTATTTAAGGATATAATTAATACATTTTTACATCAATTAATTAACTCTATAGGTGTGAGGAGTCATGTTCGCCATGACTATGTTTTGAATCAAGATGACTACTACAGGCATGCATAAGGAAGTGAAGTGTTTAAGGTTATTCAATAAGATTTGTTTCATATGATGAATATAATGATGTTTTTTGAGACATAATTAGTGTAATAAATATTTTTCAAATATATATAATCTATTTGAGGTGTTGAGATGAGGAAGCAAGAGGACTTTTCTAACTATGTTTGTACAGTATGAGAGTAAAATGAGGAATTAGTCTATAAGACCAATGAATGTTGATAGAAAAATAATAATAACTATTTGAGGTTTATATATAGACATAATAAGAACCATTTATTATTATTATATTTCATTAAAGTTCTCAAGTTGATTAAAAATTATCAAGTTGATTAAACTTTGACTATGTTTGACTAGTCTGAGTGGTCATATTATAGGTGTGGTTTGGAGGTTATTTACCTTGTGTTTTTTCTTCCAAATAGAATAATGAGGTTGAAAAAGTATTTAAAAATATATTTTTTTTCTTTGGGTGATATTTTATTATGTGATAATATGTTTTTTATCTCAATTTTTCAAGATAGTTTTATGGGTACACTGGTAGCTCTAAGTAGTCTTTTAGCATAGATGTTCTTGAAGCTTATTGGAATATGTTAGAGTGTATAAATAAAATGGAGGTTTTGTATAGGTATTTTATGTATTATAAATATCATGTTTTTAAAATTATTATATGATAAAATTTATAATATACTTTAGAAGTCTATGACTATGTTTTCTGTGTATGTTGCCTAAAGAGTGAGCAAACCTAATTGCTAGGTTCAAGGTGTGAGATGGTGTTCCAAGTGAAATGGATTTTTTTTGGAGTGATAAAGGATATATTGGTAATATTTTTTAGGTTTTTTAATCATTTTTAAATTATTAAGGTGTACCAAGGAGTCCAAGTTATAACGTGTGGGTGAGCAGGCCTAATTGCTTTAGGTCTCACTAATGCCTAATGAAGGATTTGGGATAATGAGGTAATGGCCAACATATGAAGCATGTTTCTGAACAATATAACGTGTTTGGATACATATTATAATTATGATAATTTTTTTTAATCATCTTGGCTGACCAATACAGGTTAGACTAATAGGAGTGGTATAAGTACAAGGCCTAATTGGCCTATTTGTGTTAGTTGAGTAGAGGTGGTACAAAGAAAAGGAGATAAACTTTGAAAGAAAATTTATAGGTATTTGAGGACTATAAGAGAGCTAATAATATTATAAATTATTATTTTATCAAGGTGATGAATTATAATTTATAGGTCATTATACCTAATGACCCTAGAAGTCGCTAGTTGAGTGACTAAGCCCTAGATGTTGTTTGATAGGGATTGAATGGTGAAGAAGAAGTGAAAGAAAGAGAATTACATATTAAAGTGTATAATACACCAGATTAGAGTTTAATATTTTATTATATTTTATTGTGGTTACTAAACATCTAGGTGGTTGTATCCTCCTTTCAAGGTGAAACTTGTTAAAGGTCTAGTTATTGTTATTGTTGCTCAGCTAGAGAGGTGTTATAACACCTTGTGGGATTGTAGTCTCACTAAATAGGGATGGTAGTTTCTTGATTAGTTGAAACTAGTATAAATTGGATATTTTATTATAGTACTATAATACATATTTTAGGTTTTAGTGGGTTTTATCCCCCATGAGTGTTTCCCATATAGATGATGTGTTCATGTGATGTATGCTCTTGATTCATGCTTTGGATGTATGTACTTTCATGTTTATATTTATAGATCAAGTTGATTTATGATGGAATGGTTTTGGAATTTAATGTTCATTTTTTTCTACTTATTCACCCCCTATTATCATTTAATTTCAATAGACATTGGAGATATCTTCAATGAAGATGATCAGTTGAGGAAAGACAAAGTGAATATCTCCACCAAAGAAGAACACTATGAGAAGGTACCTATTTTCAAAGATAGGTTACTTATGTTATGGAAATTAAATACCAAGGATGATATATCTACCTTAATATCCTTATGTTAAGAATTTAAAGATGTATTTTAATGAGAGTACCATGATCTAAAAGAGTTTAAACCTAGGTTAGCCCAACATATCATAGAGTTGGAAGACAATGCAAAACTAGTAAGGCAGAAATGAAAACCAGATTACCCTAAAATTGAGGTCATCAAGATAAGGGAGTTGACAAAATTGATTGAACCTAAGATCATATTCCCTATTAATTGTTCTTCATGGGTTGAAAACTTTGTGCTTGTGAGGAAGAAGAATGGGTAGATATTTTTGTGTGTTGACTTTATAGACCTCAAAAAATGAATCTGAGAGACCATTATCCCCTATCATCCATGGATCGGATCCTTTATAAGGTTGTAGGATCTTAGAAGTTATCTTTGATTTATGGATACTCTAGGTATAATCAGATATTGGTGAGAGAAGAAGATAGACACAATACTACCTTCACAATTGTTGACACTTCTAACTCTCACTTCAGGTTTAATAGCCTCCTATGGGAAGCTTTACTAGTGTGGGACCAAATTGTGGTCTTTAAAGAAACCTTTAGGATTTGAGAAGCTGAATTTTTTTTCAAATTTGGAGGTGAAATGGAGATATAAAAATGTAAATAAAATTGAACATAAAATTAACTATGGTGATGCGCTAAGAATTTAAAGAACTTAGACTATAATTTCATAAAATAGATCAAACCCTTAAGTAATACATACCATAAAGGAGCATAAAGCATGAATTAAGATCTGTAGTGAAAACAAAGAATGATACTATAGAAGTAGGAAAAAAGAGATAACAAATAAAGATAGTTTCCCATGATAATTGACATAGAATATTATGCCCTCTTGATTTTTAGATTGAGAATCAAATATAGAAGGCCTCAAGGGCACATAAAAAATGTCTAGTCACACCTATGAGGGGAACCTATTAAGGTAAAAGAATGAGAAAATTCTAACTAATGTTACTTTTATAATATTAAAAATGGTGGTATACAATAATATATAATACAAGTAAAATGGTAACCATCCCCTTCCAAAAATAAAGAGCCTAGAATATATAGGCAAGATAGATTCTCATAAGGATGATACCTAGAAATCCTGACACTCATGCCCATGATGATGCTATTGAAACTGGATGAGGAACTCAAGATCATGAGTGTAGTTAGCCTTTGAATATAAAATTTTGCATAGCCACTCTATCTTGTTAAGGCCACAATACTAAAAAATGATGTGGTGATGCCATGTGTATATCTATAGAGTTGTCTCTACTATATGATTGGGGATGGGGATCCACTTTCCTTGAAAATTATGTAGTTCCTTTGTCTAAAGGGAGAATATTTTCCTCTAAAGAGCATAGTGGTGACACATGAAAATATTTGTCTCTTCCTCACTATATCCAACTGGTGGGTCCCTTTTAATCATCCCTAGCCAATGGCACTACTCTAAATTCTAATAGACCCTAAACTACTCCTAGATAAATGTGAGACAACATTTGTTCAGATTGTGCTTCTTTATGGAAGTTAGGCACTACTTTGGTAAGGCTAAGTGTAGGACTTTCATTTTTAAAGAAAATTATCCTCTTAGTGGAATCTGGGTATTCCTTTACAAAATTAAGCATGAGGGTGCCATGTATTGGAATTACATTCACCATGTAAATGGCTCAATGGGCTCCATTTATTTACCAACTAGACAATAACACTACTTGGAGGTATGACCCAAAAGGAAATGGCTTTAAAGAGCATGGGGCCACCATTTGTTGAGTTGGTACTCCTCTTGAGTGAAATGAGAGCCTCCTCAAGTTGGATGAGCACTAGGATGCCACATGAAAGAAGTAGATGGAGGCCAATACTTAGGAAAATTTTCAAAAAGGGATCTTAAGAGAGGAAGAGGCCAAAATTAGACTTGTTGTAAGGTGTCAATGAACTACTAGCTACATCAAGTGAGATCAAAGCCACAGATAAAATGATCTAAAATATAAAAATGTGGATTTCAATCCACACTTCTTAGTGACTCATAAGGACATCTACCTACAGATGAGAGAACTAAAAAATCTGGTGCACAAACCAATCGAGGCAAAATTTCAAAAAATGAGGAAGGCTCAAGAATATACAAATTTTAAAGAGCCACATATAAAGGCACCCACTCTTCTTCCTTAGGTTAGGTCTTCTTCCTAAGAGCATTGAAGGCTCTATCCAAATCAATAATCTCCTTGAAGGAGATGCTTCCCAAACCTTGAACAAATTTTAACATTTATAATTCAAGATGGGAAAGTGACTAAAATATTTTTTTCACTTCAAAGACATTATGTGACTAATCAAGATCCATAAAAATGGTCTAGTCATTCAACTCTTATTCCAGTAGTGATTTGGTCTAGTCCTTAGTGAGGATGTTTTTATCTACCAAGAAAGGGGAGGGGAATCCTAGTTGGAATGGTTTTTCAATTTTCTTGTACCTATCTTGGACCACCTACTCTAAGGAATTAAGTAATGCCTTGCACTTATTGGTTACCTTGTTGCAGCTTAGGAATTCATGCACCTTTGATGCTACCTACCTTTGGTCAGTCACCCACATGAAGGTGATGACCTGATCAATGGACATGCTCACTTGTGAGCTCAAATTTTATGATTTTGTGATGAAGGTGTGGATCAAATTTAGTTTTGTGGTTGTGCCCTTAATCCTCTCTTAGTAAGATTTATATAGTTGCTAGACCATAGGGAGGACTTATATGGCCTAAAAGTGGGTGTTATGGTCATTCTTTAGTTTCTTAATCTCTTGGTACTTGACCAAATATTCGTATTGTGTTTTCTACTATAATTTTTGAAAAGATTGATTAGAATAAGAGAGCTTTTAGAATATTTGTGCTATTTAGGTCTCTTTTTCTTATAGTTTGGTCTCAGTGACCACTCATAAAACCTAAAAGATATCAATAGAGATGTAACTTTGAAGGTTAAAACTTGATTTTTTTAGCTCCACATATTTGGCCTTAGCCTTAGTAGTGAGTTAATCAATTTTAGCCTTCATTTTGGTGAGCTCTAGCTTGGTCTTTTATAGCTATCAGGTTACCTTAATATAGTCTATGATTATAAACATATATGTTTCTTCAATCATCTTGACCCTATAGATGGGTATAACTAAGCTATGGTTTAGGCTGATGTCTTATATGGCATAATCCCCCAACTACATCTATTCTTGGGTCTTGACTACTCGAGGGTCTAGATGAGAAAAAATGAGAGATTATTATATAAGTTCATAGGATGACTGCATGTGAGTCTATGTAGGGGCCTTGGCCTGATTTCCCCTTTTATTTTCCATCCCATACTCATGGGATCTCCTTGATGAGTCCATCTAATTATGGTATTTCTCTAGCAATTGAATTTTCTCCCCTATGAAGGGGATTCCCTATGGTAGTTCAAATAGAATGGCCACTTATTACTTTGAAGTAACAAACCCTATCCTCATAGATGTGAGTGAATGGAAGGTGAGGGTGGAAGGAGAGAAAGGTGGGATCCCATGGGCTGGGGTGAATGGCTATTACACCATAATGGAGGATGATATCGATGATGAAGGTAAAGGGGTCAAAAAAGGCATGTGGGAAGATATTAGGACTATAGAAGAAAATAATGAGAGCTCTATAGTGGGTTGAGTGGAAAAAGAGGAGAGCAGGGATTGAGAAGTAATTTGATGGTAAATAAAAGGTATAATAACATAAAATGATATGGTGGATGGAGACATGGAGGAAATGAGGGAGGTATAAGTGGAAATAAGGGGATTTACCAAACAAATCTTCTTCTATGTGAGCTCCAGTGGAGGCCTAGTTTTGGGTGCCTCAAGTTGCTTATACTAGAGTGAACCAGTCATGAGGTAATTTGAGGGTTTTTTTCAATGTTGTAAGGATGTTGGATATAGGTATAGGTAAGGTGGCCAAGTTAAAGGCTTAATAATCTCTAAGACCTCAACCTCCTATTGTGGTGGAACCCCCATTCCCTACCTAGGGGTGCCTCTTTCTTATTCTTCTTCTTCTCCTCCTCTTCTTACATTCTCAAGGGAGGATGCTAATTTTTATAAGCCCTCTTCCAGATGATTCTCATCCAAAATATTATTTAATGTCTCATTTGTTTCTTCAAAATCATAATTTGATTATGGGTTCATGATTTCATACCTATATTTTGTAAAGGTAGTTATTTTTTCTTCGCTCTAATCTAACTTAGAAAGCTACTTATTCATCCCCTTTGATATTTTTTAGATGGGTTGTATGCTTGGATATTATCATAAAATGATTCCCATGGTTTGATGGTGTCTAATTATTTATGAGATAGATCCACATAATATTGGAGGATGCCCTCTATGGGCAGCCTCTTCTATTTTGAATATCAATGGTTTTGATGCTTGGGAGAGCTAGCAGTCTTTAAGGATGTTATGAATCATTCTAGATAATAGTTCAATCTATCATCTATTAAATTAATGAAAAAAATTTATAGTTTGGCCATGATTAAGCATCCTTTCTACCTCTTTACCATTATGATGTCATCTCTTGCAAAAGGGACATAATATAGACACTTATTCTTCTTCCTTACTCCATAGATAAAATACACCACATAGAGATAGTGAGCCAAATCTAGGGATAGGGTCTTATATGTTAATATACATAGGATTCAAAAGGATTCCCCCTAGAAACTATGAACTCAAATGAATGTACAATGGGTTCTATAAAACTGGTCGATTATGACCTTGCTCCTAGTGAGCCATGAACACTTCTTGTGCATAATAATGAATGTAAGGGCCTTTTCCCTAATGTTAATGAGAAATAGAGTGATAAAGAGATCCAAAAAATCATATTAGTCCCCAATTATATAAGGACATGGGTTTATAAAGTGATTGGGGTCACCATATTGGGGAAAACATCCATGTCATGGGAGTTGAGATTGAGGCATGAATAGAAGAACTAGGAATGGTTCTATAGAATGAGATGTAGGAGGAAGGATGAGTATAAAAAGGTAACAAAATCCAAAAAAATATCTAAATTGTTCCTCATGGTAGTGGTGATGGAATCTACAAAATCCATCTTGCAAACCTCCCCCTTTTACACCATGGTTAAGAGGAAGAATGCCCCTAATTGGAAGTCATAGATGTTGTCATTAGTTTCCATCCCTAAGATGAAGGTCAACATGTATAGAGTATCCTTAAAGTATTATGAGGGGAAGTTCACCAACGGGATGAGTAGAGGAAACATCTCTATGCTATTTCTCTTGAGGAGGAAGCTGAGGAAGTGTGCCTTATCTTAGACTCAAGAGTCCCAAACACTCTGAAGGCTCTCTATGTTATAGACATTGGCCTTGGGGTTGCATGGGAGCCATATAATCTCCTTGATGCTATCTACACTATTTTTCACCCTGAAATTGGCATTGACAACAATTATGCCAATGTTGGCATCATATATTTCCTTATAGAGGGAAATGATCTTTACACATGGATGGACATAAGGCACCATGTATTGAGCCATAATGCATTCACACATCCTATATTTGAAAGAATCATACTCTTCCCCTATGGACCCTTTTGAGAATTTATGCATGGGTAGCCTCTCTCAAAAAATTTAGATTCCTAGCTAGTTTGGGATCAAAGATATCTTCTATAAAATCACTAACTAATGCTTGATCTCTGTAGTCCCCTTTGGCCACCTTCTCGACATTAGGTACTTTATCCTCTTTTTGAGTGGGAGAAGAAGTATATGATCTTCTCATTGTATACTTATGAGGAAGGTCTCCCCAACTACTTGAGCTATGGTTTCTCTATCTTGTGGGATGCTTCTCTTCCTTAGAAGATGTGAAAGGCTCCATCTTTAGAATTTTTCTCCAAAAACCACTTTTTGACTTATTGGATGCTTCTAGATTAATGATTTTATACTCACCTCTTATTTAAAATTTAGGCTTAAATTTCTCTAATTTTTTCAATTAATTAATGCTCTTAAGGATATCAATGCATCAAGTGTTAGGATTAGATGAGGTGAGGGTATTTATACACTAACACTATTAGGTGGGCTCATTATGAAAAAAAAAAAAATCGGTGTATCATAAATGATAAGGGAAACACATACACTCAAAGATCCATTAATAATAGATTTTGAAATGATAATTATGGGGAGGCATGAAAAATGGAGCAACTAAGATTAATGATAGGTGAGGTGAGTAGTGAATTATATTTTAAAGAATGATTTTTGAAGATTTGGGTGGACCAACATGAAGATGTATGGTGGCTAGGCCAGCCACTTGTGACAATGAAACTTATTCAAAGGAAAAAAGCAACAAAAATGGAAATAAAGATAAGGGAAACAACAATAAAGGAAAGGAAACACATAAATAGAAAGGGAAACTAGCTAATGATGTACAAGGTGGAGTCAAGAAAGTGAGTTAAAATGTTTCAAATCGATCCCATTGACTAGGATCTCAAATATATTTCCATATTCATCTTCTAAATCAAAATCATTCCCCTACCTACTATCAATGATGTTAATTAGGTCCTCTTCAAAGAGAATCAAACTATATTTGTTGGCCCAACTTTGTGGTCCATTGATCATAGTTGATAACTAAATCCCTCAATTTGAATCATAGGTTTGATAACTTCTTGTGAAACCACCACTTGACTACTTGTTTTTGGGTGATTTTTTGTCACTTACCTACTCGATCACTTATTAGAGGCTATGTATCTATATGATCCTAAACTCCATTTCTCTATTTTCTATAATCTCAATAGCTTTCAAAAGTTATAAAGTAGGTATTTTTTATGGAACCAATATGATTACCTCCTTCCCATATACAAGATCATATGTGGAGGTTTTAAATATTTTTTTGGGAGTGATTTATTACACCCATAGGGTTATTATCATGTTTATATGCCACTCCCTTTGTCATTTAAAGCCCATCCTTTTCATCATTCTTATCATATTCTTATTTGTTGACACTGCCAACCTATTCCCTTACATGTATTAATTATATGAAGTTTTTATGAAGATACCATTATAGAGCACCAAATCATAAATTTTAGATGCAAATAAGGTTTTTTATTGTTGGAGATGACTACCTTAAGTGGGCTAAACCTAGCCATGAGTTTTTTCCAAAAATCCAAGGATCACATTCTCAAGCATGTCTTTCAATGGGAGTGCTTTAGTGCACCATTTGAAGTAGTTGGTGGCCATCAATATCAAATTATGAATGGTGCTAGAGATAGTGTTTATCATCCAAATGAAGTTTAAGCCCCATTATGTAAAGGGTTCATTAGTCAAAATTGGGTTCAGTAACATAGATGAATTCTTCCTTTTCCCCATAAAGAATTGGCATTTTTTGAATTTTTGACTACCTTATGGTAGTTTGTGAACATGGTTAGCTAGTAATATCCTCTATGTATGATTTTTGTCATAATGGTTTTTACTAAAAAGTGACCAATTGTGAGAGCAAAGTACATGTCTTGGAGAATCTTCTCAGCCTAGTATCTTTTGATACATCATAGGAGATCTTTATCAAAGTTCCTTTTGAATAAGACTCCTTGGATTAACACATAACTAGACCCCTAAAGCCTATATAAAATCATTTTATGAATGGGAAGACTATCTAGATAGTAATTGGTTTGCATGAAGTAGATCTATTTGGTCACCTAAGATCTATTGGTCTTGAATTGGTTGAGCAGGACTACTTCTGGCATGTCTTGTTCTTCTAGTGGGACATCTACACATTGGATTAGGTAATCACAAATTACTCTTCCTCTAATGAAATTTGTTGGATTAACCTCACGGTAATACTCTAGGATCTTGGTGACTAGTTGGTTTGTTTTTTCATGATATCTCCTTCCATGATGTATTCATAAACACTAGTGTGTCATGTACACCATAATCTTGTTTCCCATGACAGGGTACCTAAACCTTTTGAGACCCTTGACTATGGTGAAATCCTATCTCTATATGAAATTGTATTTAACTTCATACCCATAAAATTTTCTTGAATAGAACATGATTGGGTGCTCATTTCTTCCTTCTTCTTCATTTTGAGTTAATATAGCCACCAAACTATGTTCACTCCCATAGATGTACATAATGAAGTCTATAAAAAAGTTAGAGTTAACTAGTAAAAGTGTGGTAGATATCACATCCTTGATTTCATTAAATTATTCTCTTCCTTTAGGTGTCCACTTGAAGGCCTAGTCCTTCTTCAACATCAGCATGATTAGTCTCACCAATCCGACAAAGTCAAATATGAACTTGCTAATGAAATTAATGTTTCTAAGGAAAGATTTCCCTCCATTCTTATTTACTAGTCAGGCTAAATCTCAGATGGACTTTATTCTCTATGTATCAATGGTGATCCCTTCTTTGGATACTATATATCTAAGAATCTTCCCTTGTGTTACTCTAAAAACACATTTATATGGGTTAAAGGACAACTCAAATTCTTGACACTTTTGGAAAACCTTATCTAGATGGTTGAAGTGGTCATCCTTCTTCTTAGAAAACATAGTAAGGTCATCCAGATAGATGAGGATGATCTTATTGATTATCCCTTTGAAATCTATGTCCATTGCCCACTAGAATGTTTCCCTACCATTAGATAGGCCAAAAGTCATCTTTACATATGTGAAGGTTCCCCACTTTGTGGTGAAGGTGGTATTGTGATGGTCCTCTTCATTCACCCATACCTAATTTTACATAGAGAATCCATCTAGTATATAAAATATCACTACAACTGATAATATTTGGAGGATTTACTACATAGAGTGAACGGGGTAATGGTCCTTTAAATATGCCTTATTTAGGTCCCAAAAATCCACACATGGTCAGATATTTCCACTCTTATTTTACATATGAACTAGATTGGACACACAAGTTAAATGCTTAATTTGGTATATAATCTTAGAGTCAATGAGTTTTTAATGTTTTGGGCCATCAAAGATTTAATATTTGGGTTTACCAACCTTTTTTTATATCAAACTGGTTTGGCTCCTTCTACCAAGTCAATAGTGTGTTAAATTACCTCATGGTCATATCACTTAAAGTCATAATAAGTTCATCTAGATGAGTCCTCTACATTTTTCATAGAAATAAACCAACCACACTTTATCTCTATAGGGAACTTATTTTCCATCCTTTAGTTACCTTATGCCTCTACCATGAAACTCAAAGTAATCAACCTTATTTGTGATAAACTTTTGTTTGTCATTTCTTGCATCATCAGAGTCAAAAATATTCTCTATAGTGATGAGGCCCTTTGGCAACTTTTTAGTCTTTAAATACATGATTTGTTCCCTATAAGCCTCTTCAATTTTTGCTTGTAGTTTCTCCATGAATTTTCATGATTGATAGAGAAACATGGAAATTAAATCATAATTTTCAAACACCTACCAGTTTTATTTATTGTCTAGGATAATGGGCCTAATGATTATCTACATTACTTGTTCATTGGTGAATAAGTCCATTACTGGGTCAAATTGGGAACCAATTGTTACCATTCTATCAGCTTCTGCATTTATGACCATTAGGATTATTTGAATGTTGAAGGCTTCTAAGGCTTCAATTAGATGCCATGTATGATAGTAGTATGATCTCATACACACATTTTTAGCCACTATCCCATTACTTACCTTACTACTAATTCAAAATCATCGAATACCTTCAGCTATTTGACACCCATCCACTCAACAAAGCTGAGGCCATGGACTAGTGCCTCATATTAAACCTCAATATTTCTATAGGTAAAATAAAATTGGAAGGCTTATATGGTATTTATTTCAGAAGGAGATGTTATATGCTAGCTCTATTTCTTATCTTACATTTTTTACCAAGAAAATGTAGAGTCCAAAATATAGACTCATCTCCAAGCCTTTCACTTTGATCTCTTTTCTTATTTATGACCTCATGAATGGCTTTGTATTGGTCATGGATCATGTAGGTTCCAAGGCTAGTGGAATAAATGTTTGTAAATGGGTTTATCTAAATGAATTTGTTTACAAGGGCTTCTTCCTCTAGACTTCTAGCATATGTGACTTCTTCTCCTTCGAGCATCTCAACATAGTGTGTCTCTATTCTTGAGAAGGTGGTGATAATCAAAGTGTAATTGCCTTAGAAAAAAATATAGTTTTTCATACAAGGTCCAAGCACATTGAAATTAAACATCACTTTTACTGTGAACTTCTTCAAGATAATCAAATTATTCTCTCTTTTTATCCTACTGAATAACAAATGGTTGATATATTCACTAAGACACTATGTAAATAAAAGTTTATTTTCTTTTGTAATAAGTTATAATTGAAGGAAGTTCTCATCAAGGGGGAGAGTTAGTGATGTTTCATCCCTTCTTTTTTGTTTGAAAAAAAATCTAAATAAAATTTAAGGGGGAGTATTAGGATTACCCTTTATTTAGGATAATTTAGTTTATCCTAAGTTTCTTTTTCATGTGCTAGGAATTTATATTTATTTGAATTACTAATTCACGTAAATTTGGATTCCATGAGGTGTCACTCACATTTTAATTCTCCCTTAGTATTTGAGAGTATCTTGCATGAGTAACTCCTTTCCCCACATGGCACACACCTCCCTTCTCTTTGTAAGATATTAGGACACAAGTGACACACACTTGGATGGCTTGTAAAGTCATAATTGGGTTCTATGTAACTCTTATTTTCCTCCTATAGCTTTATGAAATATCTCTTCCTCTCCCCTTTTCTTCACCAAGAATGATTTAGTTTTCTCTATTATTCTCTTGTTATTTTGATAAAATATTTTACTTGTGGAGATATTTGTTTCAATTCTTCTAATAAGATCACATGTGTTTTTCTCTTATATGTTCAGTTTCCCACTTTAAATATCTTGTCACTATGGTTTGATTTTGAGAAGTAACTTAGTTTTTATGCATTATTATTTTTCTCACTTTCATGCTGGTCATTAATGATATTTCTTGGGTTAAAATCCTTCAAAAATTTAACAAATATATAAAAAAGGTGACATCATCAATCATAAAGTCAAAAATGTAATCCATGCTTAATAAATGAAACAAATATTTGATTTATGCAAGCCATGCCTATTAGTTACTCCATTCTTCCAAAATATTAATTAAAACATTAATGGCATTTGATCTCCAAATTTGAATCAATCTTAGACCACACATCTTGATCTTGAAATGGATGGTTGGTATCATTTCAGGAAAACTATAAATTCAAGGACCTCCAAGAATAATTATCAAGCTTTATTGTGAAAAGATATAATGCTAAAATAATGATAAAATCTTTACCATTTCTTCATCTTAATTGATCAAATCCATTTATGTACAAGGGGAGATGCCACCAAAATGAATAAAGACTCGTACTCCACAATTTGAGCATAAGCATTTTCAAAATAGTTGTTAGGTCGGGTCTTCAATGAAGTTAAATGTCTTGTTTGTATTTCCTTATTGATTTCCTTGTCTAGTGATTTTAGCTCACCCTAAGGAGTAATAATAGTGTGTTACTTCTTGAATTAGTTTTAGATTTAATTATAATATCATTTTATTAACCCTATTTTTTTATTTTTCTACACAATGGAATGCTTAATGGGATTGTGCATCTCAAAAACCTCTATTGAACATTTCTAAATATTTTAATTAAATAATCAAACCATCTTGTGGTGTTGATTTTCTTATTTTTATTCTAAATTTATGGTATTTTTGTTTTTTTATAATCATCAAATTTACCATGTGAAATGGAAAAGTTAGCTTATGAAATGGTGAATTTTCCCTCTATAACAGTGAAATTTCCATGTAGACTAGAGAAGTTGATTATGTAGTCAAAAAAGTGACCCTATAGATTAGTGAAATCAGTTTTATCACTCTTTATCTTTTCTATATGTTTGAAAAGAATGGTGAACTCACTAAAAAAATGGTGAAGTTTAACTAAACATTGGTGAGGTTAAAAATAAAATGGTAAAGTCACCTCTTAGTTTCATGTGTGTTTTTAAAAAATGACAATGAACTTAAAAGTGAAAATAGTAAAGATACAATGAAAAAAATAAACTCAATGCAAGCATTGATGAAATCACAAATCAAATGGCAAAGTTATGAAAGGTACATTGTGATTTTTGTTATGTTTTATTGAGTATGTTTAGCTCACCTTGTAATCAATGAGGTCATCATGTTAATAAAAAAAAAATTCCAATGTTATATTTTTGTTTACTATAGAATGGAAAATTCAACCTATAATCAATGATGTTGCTCTAGTAAATAATGAAGTTGCCCTATGTAAAAATTACTGAGAGATTATAAGTGTTATAATTAGCTTTCTTGTATATTTAAAAACTTTGTTTGATAATATAATCCTATGTTTTTTAGGGTTAAGTATCTATTTAAGTATTTTATATTTACAAATAACCCAAAAAAGGTAAGCTTCATTCACATTTTTAATTTAATTCTTAAAAAGGAACAAATGTCATTGTCTTTGTCCTCTTAAGAGCATTTAATTTTCATTCTTTACATTATTTTTTTGCATTTCAATTTCATGTTTAATTGATTTGTTGTCTCCTAAAATCCTACTTGATGTATGCTCTTCTCTTATCCATTCATGGGGTCTTGAGAATCAAAAATACATTACGTAATTCCCCTTTTCATTTCTTTATGACTTCATGGGGTGGATTTCATCATCTTAATGGCAATATTTAGGGGTGTGTTGACCTAAGAAGTTACATCCTAACATCTTACCAATGTCATTATCTAATAGGGTATATGAATTGGATTAATGTCAATGGTGTCTTACTTGGTATATACTTCAAAGCCAAGTTAAATCGATAGTAATTCACTGAGATCCCAATGGTTGAAGTGGTCATGAAGGGACTAGAACCTTTAGTGAATGGACCATAAGACCTCACATCCAATTTATATATTATTCTTAATCACCCACATACCATAAGTTATATCAAAACCATCTAGTGTGCAAATAAAAAACTTAGGGTATAAATCCCCACATTTACCATAGATATCTCACTAACATATGGGTGAAAAGGTTAACAAACCTTGAATATTTGCTTTTAAATATGAACTTTTAAGAATAGGGGGGCTTAAAAACCCTACCAATAACATAGAATAATTAATATAATGAACCTTAAATTTTACCCTCTCAAAAGAATGTATATTGAAATGATGCAATGACTGTGTCATATCCCAAGTCAATTTTTACATGATTGCTTAATTTTTTTTTTAAACATTTGTTGTATTCAAAACCTTATTTGAAAAAAAAACACTAAGTTCTCATATGAAACAATGTTCAAACACATTGTCACCTATTTACACATTGAGGTGTTATGCTATCCATTTCTATTCTAAATTTGGATTTAGGTTTTATTGTATTAACTTGCATCATAAGTTCTAAAGAACCATTTATCCTCCTTTCATTTAAATTTGATACCATTATTATATCCACATTTCTACACCAATATTGATAATTTTCATAGTGTTTCTCTTACTACCTGAAAAAAGTATCCTTTGTCTCATTTGGTAAGGTTATGTTGCCCATTTTGTTCTTAATTTAGACTTGTATTTTATTATTGCAAACCAATTATTGAAATATGAGCCATTGAATCTATTTCATTCTTATTTTGAATTATAACCAAAGACCAACAAAGGTCATGATAATTTCAAAGCAATTATGAATCTAAAAAACTAAAGCCACTTGTCCTCAATCTAGTTTCATTTTGGACTTTGATTTTATTGTACCAAACCATTTAAAAAATCCAATGGATTTTAACCTTATTATAGACATAAACTTCTTGGGGCAAAAACTTTTTAAATTAAATCAAAATTCAAAAAACCATTTGAACCTATTATAAATTCTAAATAAAAAACTCAACCAAAATCACATTTACATTGACTTTTAAAACCAAGCACCAAGCATACCCAAGTATACTTGTAGTGGGGACTCTTATGGACCTAGATTTGAGGAATAAAATTGTTATAATAGAAAGGAACACCTAGTTGTGTTTGAAAATATCTATCCCATTAAGGGATCAAGCCAATGTCTATTCAATCACTAACCTGTATAATATCAAGATGAAGCCCTCTTAATACTAATAGAGTCAGGAGCTAGACTCCCACCCAATTTTCTCATGGAAAAATTACATACAATTTTTTGAGTAGAGGATCAAATACAATAACAAAATCATACTCAAATTCAAAGATAGACCATCACTTCATCTAGTAAAGTAAAGGATCCATTGGTTGATCCTTCCCAAATTTGTCACATTATTGTTAAGCACACATTTATACAAAGAGGGGGGTTGAATAAATATAATCTTATATTTTAATTAATGAAACTTAATATCCAAAATAAAATAATTCACATAAAAATGACATAGATTGACAGTAGATTTATGTGAAAACCCTTGGTGGTGAAAAACCACACTTGAAAGGCTGCCTAGATCTACTATCCAAATCTAGCCATAAGATTAATAATTATTTTTACAAAATTTTTGTAGGCACCAACCTACTTGGAGACACCAATCCCTAATGCAAAGAACAAACTTAGTGAAAGACACAAATCTTTCTATTCTGAGACACTGATCTCACTTAAACAATTTCCACCTTCTCACTAGTGCTTTTTCAACAAATGATGGTATGATAAATTTTTATTCTTCTCCCTCTTCTCTCTCTTCTTCCTTTTCTTATCCTTTTATATGATATAAAGAATTAGTTATTATGCTTTTATCCAACATCCTTTCACCTTATATAACTTTGAAAGGATATTCACAAAGGAGGCACCTCTTCTCCTAAACATGTGATCATTGACATTTTCGTCAACATTATTATTGTCCATCAACAATTCTATTGAAATTTTAGAGATATTTTTGTTAAAATTTACATCATCCATTGATAATTCTATCAGTAATTCTATTGACATCAATGACAATATTACAATTATCTCCCCCTTTGTCGTTGACAAAAAACATATATAGTATAGAGAAACTCCCCCTTGCTATAGTTCTCCCCCTTTTCTCCCCCTTTCATTAATTAGCCCACTTTGACATCAATTTAAAATGGACGTTTATTATACTTCAATCCACAAATAAATCATGGGAAAAATCCATGCCATCTTCTTCAACATCACCATAACTAAATGAGTGTATTTCTTCTCTTCCATATCCTTTTCCATAAGCACTTTTTATTTTTCATTTGCTTTCCTTGAATTTGATCAAATCTAGGATTTTTGACATGTCTCTCCTTGAATTTGATAAAATATGGGCATTTTGACATCACTTACTTCCATCTGGATTATTTATAGCTTCTCAAGTTGTACTCCTATTTTCCACTTCCTTTTATATCTACATATCATACTCCATATGCTCATTAACATTCCCATATTGATCACTTGTTTGATATAAGATACCTTCTAAAATTTGCACTTAACACTAGCCCATGCCTATTTTAAGATGTTATGCACCCTGATTGATTTCATTATACCCTATTCCTACTTCTTTGACTTGTATCTAGTATAGTACCATCACTTGCATCATCACTCTCACAAAGAATATTCATTAGTTGATATTTATCTTTGTCTTATAAATTCATATCATCAAAAAATATATGAATCTAAAAGATAAAGCAATAATTATCTCCCCCTAAATTTCTGTTTCTTATGAGCTTATTGATACCTCTTATGCATGAAATGCAATTTACACAAGCATAGGTCTCTCCTTTTCTTTCTCATGATTATTTTTCCATAATTTTTAATTTGATTCATTTTGTTTACAAATGGCTTCCACTTTATTATTATTCCTAGGAAGTTTCATAAAACCAATTCTACAGAATCATGCTATATGACCAAATTTATTGTAATTATATCATACAATGTCACTTTATTTATAATTGGATAATGGTACAAATGAGTTATAGTTTCTACTTAGAACTCCATAATTAATTATATGATTATTAAATGCATACCAATTTATTGAATTTGACCTACACTCCACTGCTCTATGCCCAAAATGATTGCATGAATAACAATAATCATAGAAGAAATTTGTGTACCTTGTCAAATAATACTATTTTGGAGGGATTCTTCTCAAATTTTGAATGGGTACCTTTTCACCTTGTTTGTAATTTGGACTAGTAACATGCCCTTTATTAACATGTTTCTTATCACTTTCACATTTTATGAATCCATTGATTACATCTATGTATCTCTTGGGATTCTCTATATTCATCCTCTTAGGTGGTTTTGTAGTTTTTACCCTCTGACCTTTTGTAGTGCTCTTTTGGTTCTCTTCATAACCAAGATTAGTCTTGATGCATGATGACCTTTGTTAATTGAGAATATTATTTATTAATTTGGTGATTTTCAATTTATCACATGTCTTATCCAATTCTCTCTTTAATAAATCAACTTCTTATTCTATCTTGGCAATGTTGTATTATTTTACCTTAAACAGGACTCTTAATTGCTCCTCTATCTTCTTGGCTTCTTCTATTTTAGTATTTAAACTAATGATGATATTTTTTTAATCTAAAAGGCTATGATACATTTATATTGTTAAGTCATGATTTTATTCTTCATATTTTTGAATCTATAATCTTTATTTCAGATTCTTCTTCGTAAGAACTTTTATCTCACCTAAAGCATAGATTTGTTTTTCAAGATTTACTTTTATTTCATCCTCAACATATTACTCCTATTTAAAGGTTTATTAAATTTTATAGGAATCATCCCTTATTACTATATCCATGAACATAGTTTATTCTCTATCACTACCTAAAATTATCTCTTTACTCTCCTTAGCTAGGTTGTTATCCTTTCTAGAATAGAGACGTTTCTTATGCTTACCAAACTTTTTATTATTATTTTTTATTTGAAAATTTTATTATTTTTAGGTTTTCTTTACTTTTTATTTATTTCCTCATTATTATTTTCCTCATCATTTATATCATCCTTATGTGGACATTTAGTAGTAAGTGCCCTATTTTACCATAATTGAAACATTAAGTGTAACTTACCTTTGTATTTTTTGGACCTTTTTTAAGGATTTTTAACAAATATATCCTCCTTTTCATCTAATTCATCGCTATTTTCATTGCTTGATTAATTTTTTTTACCTTTTTTGAGACTTTGAAGGTTGCCTCCTTTTAAGATGGTTTTTATTTTTCAATCCTCATCTCATATGCTGTGAAAATTCCATGTAACTCATCCATTATTCATTTGTTTAGATACTTTATTTCTTATATATTAATTTTTTTCATCAAATATCAAATTTAGAGACCTTAGTACCTTTTGGATGATTACAAATTCTTTAAAATTCTCACCAAACCCTCTGATAATGTTGACAATTTAATATACATGAAGTAGATAGTCTGCAATGTTTTCATCCTCTCTCTTCATATAAATTTCAAATTATCTCCTATGATTTTTAAGCTTGGCCATCTTTAATTTTTTTATCTCCCTCATATATGGTCATAATTTTATCACAAATATCCTTAGAAACTCACACTACATTACTTTTACAAACTCAGATTCTAACAAATAACACATAATAACATTCATGGCTTTTATGTTATTTTCACTAGCCTTCTTTCCTATTGTATCTATTAGTGAATTTTTTGGTGCTATATATACATAAATAAGTAATCACCAAATTTAAAAATTAAGGGAGATTTTATATGTCCTCATTCTTATACTCTAGAATGAGTAATTTGTCTCATTAAACAATTGAACCTTGTTGGTAGAGAAACCTTCCTGAACCTAATGACTAGCCATGTGTGCTTCTAGGATCTACCTTATAGTGTTTAAAATGATCCTAAAATAATCTTTCTCTAATACCAATTATTAAACACACACTTATACATCATTTTTATCTTATCTTTTAATTAATGAAACTTGATAACCATAATCAAAGAATTCACATAAAAATGACACAGATTGACTCCAAATTTATGTGAAAACCCTTAGTGGGGAAAAACCAAATTTGAAAGGATTATTGGATCTACTATAAAAATCCATCAATAAGATTAATATTTATTTTATTTTTTTAAAATTAGGCACCAACCTACTTGCAGACCAATCCCCAATGCCAAGCACCAACTTAGCTCTAGACACTGATCTCTTTGAATTAAAGCACCAACTTCACTACCAAACACTAACTTATCAAAAGACACTGATATTTCTATTCTAAGACACTAATCTCACTTAAATAATTTCCACCTTCTCATTTTTGCTTTGTCAATAAAGGATGTCACAATAATGTTTTTTTCTTCTCTCTCTTCTCTCGCTTCTTCATCTTCTTCTCCTTAATGATAGAAATAGTTATTTATTTTGTTTTCATACAACGTAATTTCACCTTATATATCCTTCAAAAGTCTCTAAAAAAAGGAGGCATCTCATCCAAGAGGCATGTCTTCCCCAAAATATGTGAGCATTGACATTTTTGTCAGCATTCATGTTGACATTTTCATCTACATTTTTATTGTCCATCAACATTTCCAGGAACATTTATAGCAACCATAAATGTTTTTTCAACAATTTTATTGACATCAATTATTATTATTTTGACATCAACGAAAATATTCTAATAATCATAACATCTATTATACAATAAATTAGTTAAAATTATGGAGATCAACTTATTGTTGACTTAATGTCTTCTTTGGATTCAATCTCATTAAAAATGTCACATCTAAATAAAAATGAGTCACATGATCAAACATAACAAGGCATAACTAATCATACATCTGATTTAGATACTTTGGATCCTCTTGAATAACCCATACCAGTTAATTATTCATAATTATTTCTACTTGATATGCAACATTATTTTTTCAACCATTAGGAGGTCCTTTCCAATGAAAGACAAGAACCTAATTATTCAAAAAAAGTGCATGACTATTCAAAATAGGTTATAAATAACCCACCACCATAGTAGGTAGCAGATAATTCAAAAAATAAATTATCAATTTCTTCCAATTCACAATAATTTAACTTCCTCTTGAAAACCAACAGATGAAATGACTTCTTCTAAATTAAAAATAAATTCCCCAAAACCAAAAACATATTCCACTATAATGACAACATATTCCCTACTATTCATAACAACATATTCCTTAGGAAGTACAACACCTCACCTATTCTAATTCAAATCCAAACCAACAATATATCCCTCATAAAACATAGACTTAAAGATATAGGGTGAATACCCCTAGCAGAAGTGCACAAAGAGGAGCCATTCCAACCTATGTTAATGATAACTAAGGCCAACAACTCTCTAGTACCCATAAAATTTCCCTCTTTCATATTATAATTTTCCCAATATCCATGAATGGAATACACTGAAGGAGAGAGTTTCATATGCCCAAAAAGTACAAGTTTGATAACATATGCCCTTACCCATTTGATATCAAATTTCTCTAGGTGCCTTTTCAACATCATTTAAAAATTCCAAAATTCAACAAATATAAAGGGAAAGGAGAACCAATATAACATCTTCAATCATTTTTCATGGCATGACTTTAAGTAGCTTACACCATTATCTATTTACTAGGCCCATTTCCATGTAGCTTGGGTAGGTAAGCACTAGAATGGATTATCAAACTACTAAATGGATAGGTCACTAATTTAAATGACCTATCATAAAAATTTGTCAACCACTTATATTAAAACATTTAAATTGAATTAATGGATTTATATTTTTGTAATTCTAAGTAATAAAGATGAGATATATAATAAGTATACTTACAAAGGTGGATATCTTTGGCCAATCATTTCTCCTATAATTTACTATTTATGTAATTAGTAGGTATCTTTTCATAAAGCCTAAATTCCAATTTCACTCATAACCTCAAACTCAATTATGTCAACATGTTCTAAGAAATAATTGACAAGAGGGTGAATATAGAAGACACTTATTAGCTAGGGTTTTATAGATATATATTCTCAAACCTAAATAATTAACCAAAGCCACGTACTGAACCAAAGTCAAACACCAATTCAGAACACCAAAACTAAAAATTCAAAGGTCTTTATTAAAAATAGAAACATGGTTGTTAATGGAGTTATAGAGGCAAGACATGTTAAAAAAGTGTAACCACCACCTATTCAAAATTCCCTACCTAACCCTTAGCTTTCATTACAAAGAACTCACCCATGATGAGGATATTACAAAGATAGAGTTTTTAATGACCTCAAGGATCCCATTGAGGATGTAATACAAATATATTAATAAATAATATGATTTTGTGTCCTAATCTAAAACCATCTCTAGAGGGTTCACCTAAGGTAGCATGGTATCATGATAATTAGTATTATGATTACATTGGTATGGTTGGTCATTCAATCTATAAGTGTATGGAATTGTGACACCTAATTGAAATTTTCCTTGAGAATGGGTAATTTGAATTAGACAAAATATCACTGAACACCAACCAAGTTATGGGAATCTACAAGAACACATTTCAAAAGCATAATAATTAGTAGCAATACACCAATTAAAACCATAGATAAGACCAACATAAATAACAAAGATAAGGCCAAAATTAGAACTAGAATAACCATACTCAATATCATGATACCCAAACTAACCAAGTTTTATATCATAGTGTACCATATGACTATGGTGATGTTGTAGGGCATGTTACAGATAACTATATTGATACAATAAAATTCATACCTTATAAACTATCTAATACTCACCAAAGTGTTATTCATTTGATCTTTTGACCACCACCTCTACTTATAGGTAATTAAAACACAGATTAGAGAAATTTAATGATACCTTAACCACCATTAATTATTATTCTTGGACTAGCACATAATTCTTCTAATTTAGGTAACTCTTTACCAACTTGAAATTATAGCGTCACAACTAGATGTTCAAGAGTTACCCTTCAAGGCCCTTTACCTCCTTATAATGCCAATTCTAATGCAAATCTAGACACTACCTTGATGAAATAAAAATTTCCTCACATTTATATTAAAAAGGCATATAATATTAGTGAACAAATAAGAAAAATCCCTGTGTAGATATCCATCTTAGACCTATTGTGTATGTTTGAAGTTCACAAAACAATATTAAATGAATTTATTCAATAATACAAGGTATCTAATGAGATTTATATAGATCATTTCCAAGAATTTTTGAGGAATTTATCCCTATGAAAACAACTCACATTTGACCAAAGTAATATGCCATCCCTTGGTTCACTTGACAATAATACCCTACACATCAAGACCACCATTTCACACCACAAAGTTGAGAGGGTTATTATAGAAAATGGTTTAAGGTTAAAGATAACATCATTGAAATTGATTATAACTATGGGTTACATAACATATGATATATATTTGGATACTATTACAATCAAGGCCTATTATAATTTAGAGGCAAAATTTCTAGGTACCATTTATTTGCAAGTTATTGTTGGGTTTTGTTATCACTCAGAGTTTCACACTTATAAGAACTTGTTATTTATATCAATCCTATTTATACAATGGAAAATATACAAGGTGTGGGTGACCTTATATTGAAGATAATCTCTATATGAATGGTTGTTTACCTTTGGTACGCTAACCTACTATTTATGCCTAAATGTGTACCACTAGGTCAACATATATAGTTTTTAAAAAACACTTCTCATTTTTGGATTCAAAGAGTCCATTGCTTTAGTTGATAGTTGTGATCTTCCCAAGATATGTGGTGGAATAGTGACCAATCTAAATGAGCATTTCACAAAATGAACATCTAAATGGTTTTTGGGAATAAGAATGGTCTTAGATCTTTGTGAAGATGAAAGTGATCTGAACTAAATCTAATGAATGATGCCCAACATCTAAATTCTAAACCCTAAGATAACATGGATATTTATAGTGACAAACTAAACTAAAGGGATATATTAAAAAAGGAGCAAAAGGAAGTATAGTACAAAAGAAGGTATTTTTGATTTTCAATATAGACAATATGACAAAGTATAGATTTCATCCAAACATGCATTTAACCAATATATAACATGAAATTTCATAATCATAGATCCTAATAAATACTAGGTAAGGGTATATGGAAAAGTGAGATAATGTAAATAAGAACAAGATTTACTTCAATAATTTTAACCTTACAAGAAAATAGCATTTGCTCAGATACAAGAAGAGCAAAGAAAGTGAAGTAAACTTAAGAACATTCAACTAATCCATCATTAACATAAACTAACAACTCTTCATTCATATTATCACATCTATAATTCATGAAAACCATTCAAGTTTGAACATCAAATTAGAAAATTAAGGAAGCAACCATGATATAAAATACACAAACAAAAGTTAGACAAACTTTGAAAATTTCTTTTCTTGTACTGCTTACTCCAAGTTTACAAATAAATTTTGGATATAGTAGCTCCCCCTTTTTAAAATGGGAAATACCTCCTTTATATTTACCATTCATGAGATATGTTGGTCATTCCTTCTCAACATGAAACTAAATAAGTATTAGTGACATATATCCCTTTTACAATGTTTTAGGTACTCCCTAATGGATTGACCCATAGACAATGTGCTTTACAAGATTACATGCCTTTATAAAAGAATATTCTATTTTAAAAAAATATGAAATGTTTCCAAAAAATGGAATATTATAAGCCAATTGGCTTGACTTTGAGGCCCTAATTCTATAGTTCCATATTGTTGCTAAATAATCTTCATTTCCCTTCCTTGCTTCTCATCAATTAACTTGAGATTAACAATAGGCTCCATTAAGATTTCATCTTATTGATCTAGCATGTTCTTGAGATATTTATCAACCCTTTATAATGCTAGCCTCTAAAATCTTTTCTTCTATAGTAAATATCATGTCTATGATCTTTGTGTTATTAGTCCTAGTCATTATTTGGTTCTTGATCCTTACTTCTTGCACAAACCATAATTCAACTCTCCTTGTCTTAATTACAAAGATCACAAGGTAAAATTAGGGCTTATGTATATATTAGGACTTTCTTGAAGTTTTTTACAATGCTTTAATGGTGGTAGCTAGTTCAAACAATGTGAGCTTTATGTCTTAGGTTTAATGTATATCTTCTTATTTATGCCTTTGCTTTTCTAAGCCCATAAGATATCCTAATCTTAATTGGCACTTATGTGGCTCCACCATGTCACATAACTCATTAATGTTTAAAATATTACCATTTATCCTTTGTACTTGTGCCACTATTTCATTGGATCAGTGCCCTTTAAAAATTATACCTTTATCTCACACCATTGATATAGATCCAACAAGTCAAATGTTATTGGTTGATATTTATACTAGACATCTAAGATCATGACACTTGGTAGTTTTGTGGGATTTCTATACTCTACATAATCAATATCTATTAGGATAGTGCCCTTTTTCCATGTGGTGGCTTCTCATTTGGCCCAAGTTCTTTAAAAAGTCAACTTTCATTTTACACCATCGGATCTTAGCTACACAGATCAACATACTCTATTGTATCTTATTATATATTTTTCATAGTGGTGACACTTATCACCAGCTCACTTGTCTTGGGAATCTTTACCTATGACCTTACACCTTCTATTGGATCTTTAGGCAACCTATCGAGATGGTGACACTTATCATTCTTTTAGAGCTCTTGGAACTTTTGAAATTTCAGCATTACTCATGCACTATTTGATCATCTCTACTTGGGTGAATGCACATCATTGATCAAGATTCTTGACTTATTGAATTTCTTACACACCATCTAATCAACTTTGTCTAAGTTTGAATGTACCATTGGATTTTAATCTTCTAGTTTGTGTGTGATTGGTTCCTACAGACAATGAAGATAATTAATTTAGAGCTCCAAAATATATAAAACTTAAGCCAAAGTCTTAGAATAAGGATTTTTATTCTTATTAATAAATACAAATAAGTTTTTAAGCTAAAGTCTTTAAGCTAAGTTTGAAGACATAATAAAAAGGGACCCTACGATTAAGAAACATAATGGACTTAGGATAAAGTCTTATCCTAAATTTCTATTCATGTTTAAAAATGTGAATAAAACCTTAGGATAAAATATAAGCTAAGTCTAAAACTAAAAATGAACATTCCTGCATAAATTTTATCCAACCAAATTTGAATTCAAAAGAAGTACTTAGGTTAAATCAATTAGACTAAGGTTTTTAGCATGAGTCAAACATGGATTTGAATAAGTATTCAATAGACCAAAGGCTAGTAAAATAACAAATTAACATTAAATCATGAAACCCTAGATATTGTTCATTCCAAATGGACTCTATTAAACATGAAACTTGAAGCATAGAGATCCAACGTTAATAAATTAGGAAATATGAAACCAAAATCATGTGTAAATATGCCAATCCAATGATGGCAAGGATGATCTTCAAATAAAGATAATGTTCAAAACACTCTAATGATACTCTGATCAGATGCATTTTCAATTTAAAGCATAAATTTGCATAATTTGAAACAATGTTCCCCATTTTTAGGAATGGGGGTATGTTGACCTTAATCAATGGTGACATTTGGGGGAAACATAGTAATATGTTAGAATTTATATATTCTTGGTTTAAACTAATAACTAGACAAATCATCCCATATGATCAAGTACCATTATTAAGATCAACTCATAATTATAATAAATCCTACATATGTAGAATTAGGCCCAAACATCAAAACTTAGCCATGTTGTGTGTGTGATTTGATTCCACTTACTATTTTCCATGGTATTTAGGGAACAAGTTCTAGATTTATTACATTAACCTTTAAAACCAACTTATACTATATTAAAATGTTCTTAAGAACCATTATTTGTATAGGAAAGGCTTGGGAATTACTCTTATGCTAGCCAAACATCCATATCCTTGATAGATGTACCTTTAACTCCACTCAAGGACTTGTTCCACTATCATCGAAGCATCCATAGCCCTAGTGGAGATTACTAAAATCACCTTTGCTTGGAAAGTTTCTAAATTTTTCAATTAGGTTCCTATTTTTGTATTTTTCAAGTCATTTTGACTTTCTATTAAAGGTTGGGAATCAAGTTAGCTAGGTTTAGGGATTTGGTAAAGTTTTTGATCTTAAAAAAAGCATCCTTGGTTGTAAACATTGTTCTCAGAAATAATGTTTATTAAGTGCAAACATGACTATGTTTCAATGATTCAAACTTTCACCCAACATGTGGAATTATTATTAAAATCAAACTTAGATAAAAACAAGGTTTAATATTTTAATTAACAACTAACCTAGATATCAATCTTTACCAATTTCTTCAAATCATAACATCAAGTTCAAATTTCTAGAATCCATGATCAATTAATGCTTAAAAGTCATGCCTGCATTCTTGAACTATGATGTTCCTAAATAATTAGGTGAACTTAAGCTAAGGGATATCCAAAAAGACTTATTTATAAAAAACCAACAAAGCAAAGAAATCAAACACACTAAAAAAACAAATAACAAGGAAATAAATATTTACAAACACTATTTACGAATATGAGATAAGAAGGAAAGAAAAAATAAAGAAACTAATCTAAATCCCTACACTAACCTCACAAATAACTTACGTCCAAGATCAAATGGAAAGTTATATATTCTACTATAGAACCTTGAAACATGATTTCTTCCATTCAATGGCCTCTTCTTTTGGACAGGAGGACTTATATGCTTGTGTCTTCTATATGATGAAGCTTGGATTCCCACCTCTATTTTCAAGCATATGGATTGAAGATATGAATCAAAGGCCCAATAATATTCTTCCCAATCATAGTTTTCATTATTTTTGTAAACCTAGACATGGGTCTGTTGAACCCCTAAATAGAATAATTTATCTTAAAACCTTCCCCATTGTTACCAAATTGCTTTTCTATCTTAATAAAATCACTGCTTAACTTTTGGACCATTTTTAAAATAGAGTCATTTTAATTTTTAGGTGCTTCTAAATTGTGATCTTGAGAATTACTTCCATCTTTTTTCACCCTAGCTCTTTGATCTTGTGGATGAGATCCACTTGTAATCCTATTTAGGAATACTAGGTTTTGACTAGGATTATCTTAGCTCAAAGGTAATTGGTTTAAAAATAGGGTTTGATTTATTAACATTAGGAATTACATCCAACATGGGAAAATTAGGATTGATATTTGGAGTGGAATATGCCATTTGACCTTGGGGTTGCATTTGGTCATAAATTACCATAGATTCGACATAGGCTAAAGCTACTGTATTAATTAATTTAATGTATCTTTCAAAAATATAAAAGTTAATGGATCTAAAGCATCTTTATAAATATTTAAATCTAAAGACTCAACAAGTCTATAAGGAGATATAGTTCTATTCAACTATTTTGAAATCTAGCATTAAAAGCTCTAACAGTTTCATTTGAATCCTTCTTCACTTTAATGAATTACTAATAAAGGACATATGGACTTATAATCTTTCCAAATTGATTATTGAAATGGTTATTGAAAATCATTCTAGTAGGTAATGAAATATTTAGGGAGATTAAGAAACCAATCATATGCCTTATTATCTTTGAATTTAGCAAGTTCAATTCATAGGACAACCCCTATGAAACTTGTTTATTTCATAGCCCATAACATCTAAGCATACAAAAATGAGGCCAATCATTACCTTCTTGCATTTGTCTATTCTTAAAAAAGTTAATCTTTTGAGGTAGTTTTTCATTTTTTTGTAAGTCCAAGAATTTTCTTCGGACTGTACCAAGTTCATTTTGATGCAAGTCAAAGAGTTTTCTCTAAACTGCACCAAGTTCATTTTGGTGCAAGTCAAATAATTTTCTATGGATTTCACCAAGTTCATTTTGGTGCAAGTCAAATAATTTTCTCTAGACTGCACCAAGTTCATTTTGGTGCAAGTCAAAAAAATTTCTCTAGACTACACTAAGTTCATTTTGGTGTAAGTCGTATAATTTTCTCTGCATTGCACCAAGTTAATTTTATTGAAAGTCAAAGAATTTTCTCTAGACTACACCAAGTTTGTTTTAGTGTGAGTCAAAGAATTTTCTCCAAACTACCCCAAGTTCCTTTTGGAATTTTCTCCAAACTACATCAAGTTTATTATGGTGCAAGTCAGAGAATTTTATTTAGACTACACCCCATCCTTTTGGTGCACTTTGGATAATTTTCTCCAAAGTGCACTATCTTACCCAATACTCAAGTATGGAATATGGATGTAGATCAAATAATTTTTTATGACCTACACAATTTTACCTAATTTTGGTGTAGTTTAGTGAATTTTCTCCAAACTACACCCAAAATTTTCAGACACATGTAGTTTAAAGAATTTTCTCTAGATTACACCAGATACCTACCCCCTAGTGTAGTTCAAAGAAAATTCTCTAAACTACATGAATTGATTTACTACCTCATGAACATGTGCAATTTTTCTCCACTTTTTCACACTTCCTTCTGAAATAAAAATATGCTAACTATGAAGGATGTGAACACTCTACTGTAGTTTCTCAACCAATGACAGAGGTTTCTCCTGGTAAGAAAGTTGTGCAATATAAGTTCCAAGAAGTGGTCCTAATATATGTAGTTAAATCCAATTTTGATCATTGCAAAGATATAGAAATTGGTCATGTGAACATGATGGAATTATTATAAAGGTTAATATATAATGATATTCATATATGAACTCAACTACACAAATTCAAGATGGATCTCCTAGTTGAGCACATGGTCATTCCAAATAGAAAAATATTCATTGAGTTCCAAGCCACCCTGAAGAGATACAAAGCATATCTAGATAAGAACAAGAATGAATAAATTCCTGTGTCTAAGGACACTTAGTTTATTTTTGTAAATTTTCATATGTAATTTTATTTGGTGCAATTTGCACATAAGAAAAGTACACAGTCCTAAGTCAAATAAGACTTTGTCAGTGAATAATTCAATGTATTTATGTTTTTCCTATTTTTGGTCATATATTCTCTCAATAAATAGGAAGATGTTCTTTGTAAATAGGATCATTAATTGATATATAGGGGAAATGTTGTTGAATTGAGAAACAATTTTGAAACTTTGTGTTCATATTTAAATCTTGAATTCTATTCAATATAAGAAAATCAAGAGATCTTTCAATATTTGTGTTGAGATAAACTTCTGGTGTGTTAGAGATGTTTTTATGTCTTTCCCATTACACTTTATTATGAGTTGATTGAATTGTGGTCTGAAATTTCTATAAGACAGAAGGTGACAAGAAGCTGATTTTGTAGTCTTTGAGCTAATTTTTACTTACTAGGTTTATAATCACATTGAAAGTGAATTACTGAGGAGACTTTGAGCTATCAGTTATTCTTCTTTTTTAATTTTTATTTCTTTTGGAAATAAGGTGAAGAATTTGGGCTTCACCTTATTTTATCTTTCAATTTTATTCTACTGGTATTATTCTTATTAATCTTGTGGTTAACAAATCTGAATATTAGTTATATTTAGTTCAAGTGATATTAGATTTTCAAAGTATATCACAAAGAATGGAAGGAAGTTTGTGATTAAACTTTAATTATAAAAAAAGAGAATTGGATGATATGACAATTGTTGTGTTAGTTAACAATAAAAGGGAGCCTCCCCTTTCATTGAGAGATTTTTTCTCATCACACTGTGGCTGAAATCACTATTTTGCTACCATTGCATTGGTAATAAAATATTCACCCAATAGTTTTTGGTGACTCCACTAGGGATATGAACACACAACTGAGTTATACACTCATTTGGCTGACATGGGAACAACACCTTATTGTTTTTTTTTACTATAGTTCTTTTCTTTTCTTTTTGGATACTTTCATGATCTGGAAGAACAAAGTTACACTAATTATATAAGGGTAGTGGGACATATTGATCCTACATTTGAGTTTTTAAAAGATCATAACTTCTATCTTTTGCCAACATGTGTAATGTCTCCTCTTCAACATATATTAAGTTTTACACCTACCAATACAAGATCTCCTATACCGAGGAAGCTTTTAGTGTTTGTAGGATCTTGCCTATTTTGCCTTGGTAGGGATTTATTACTCCTCTCTATAATCTAGATAGAATGGTTTCTCAAGGTCCATGGGGGACTGATTTTTGTCTATTGAACTTGACACCTCCATCTCATGAACTTCCTCATGGTTCATGGAAAATTTTCTCAAAGTTTTATGTTGATGGAAACAACATCCAAATGAACATATTGCTACATTCTAAATTACATGTGGAGTTCTTAGAGTGGAATGTGAATATGTTTCTATAAGATTGTTTATTGAAACCCTCTAAGGTGTTGCAATTGATTAGTTATATCATCCTGAAGCTAGGACCATCACAAGTTGGGTCACACTCAAAACTAAGTTCAAAGCAAGGTTCAAGCCGATAGAAGATGATCATGCCTTATTGGCTCAACTCATGAAAATGAATAAAGAACCATATGAGTCTATGCATGAGTTCATGTTAAATTTTAATAATATGAGAAATATTATTGGAGTAGTTGCATAACCAACACCTAAAAAATTAAAGTGCTTCTTCATTAGTTCATAATTGCCAGAAGTTAGTTTTCTTTTACAAAAAGTAGCCTCAGTTGATCTTGATGATGCTCAAAGATTGGCTATTGAAATATAAGACAATTTTATCTTGGTAGGAAAAAAAATAAATGAAAAATCTAAAGGGTAGCTCTATTCATCCTCACCTTCAACTAGCACCATGGATTATATGATGTAAAAGCTGGAAAATGAATTGTTAGCATGCAAGAGGTAAATGTCCCAAGGTATGTCCTTTTATCCATACAAGGATACTCAAAGAAAAAAATAACCAAATGATTCTAATTATTCCAAAAATATTATAAGGAACCAAAACTAGAATAAGCTTCCTTCACCACAAGTAAGGCTTGCATTGGAAGCACCATCAGATAATGCAATTGTCAACTGGTTGGAACCAAAAATTGATGATCTTATAGAATTAGAATACATTTTAGAAGAAGGTAATGCTACTCACTTCATAAGTGATGAAGAATGAGAATTTGGTGACTCTAGAATCAAGTTTCTAAACTTTTAAGAAGAAGTCAAAAAGGAAGATGATACATACAGTGAGTCTTATGCCATTTTCACTCATTCACAAAATCAGTTGAATCAAAAATAAAAGGTTGATCAAGTTAAATACAAGGATGAACCATGTAAGGAAGTTATGATTGCTAAAAGAGGAACTCCTTTATTATTTTAGTTAAAGGATCTAATTTAGTTATAGGACACAATGGGTGATAATCAAGTAAGTACATCTCATCATCCTACTTCTTCTCCCTCAATGGCTAGACCTAGTGCCTAGAACCAGAAAGATGAAAATGAAAATACCTCATCTTCCTTGGCTACCACATATCTAACTTTTGATATTATAGATCATGCTAGGAAGACAAAAATCCAAATTTATAAGCTCACATACCTTCAATATAACCCAAAACAATTTGAAATATTAGCTAAGTTTGTTAAAAGCAAGGAAGCCAATCCCTATTAGACCTCTACTAAAAATACACCTATGGACCCTAAACCAAAGCCTAAGCAGAATAATTTGGATATAATTCCCAGATCCAACACTAAAAAAATAAAACCCTTCCATATTTCCTTATTTTTCAATGGTTCTAAAATTATCAATTATGTCATTGATTTAGGTGCCTTCAAGCCTTGGGACTAACATTGAAAAAAAAAATTAAACATTTATTTTCAATGGAAACTAAGAAAGTACCTCTCATAGGCCAAATAAAAGATGCACAATTTGTATTTTCTACTTTTCTAGAGAAAAGGATAAAAATGCCAATTCTAGTGGTAGATGTTCTAGCATCATATGGAGTTTTGTTGGGATTTAACTTTCACAAAGATGTTGGTGGAGAAATCAACATGGATTGGTCCAAGGCTAGAATACATGTTAAAGGTGTTATGTAGAATCTTCATCTAGAGAAGAAAGCAAAGTATATCATGATGAATATTGAGGATCTAAGAGCTCAAATTCTCTTTGAAACCTTAGGAATAGGCACTTACTACTTGATCATAGATGAAGATGCCTTTTCAGAGAAGGTAAAATTTTTTAGTGAGCCATAATTTAAGGGGAGTAATTCTACCCTCAATAATCAATCTCTAAGGTGAATGAGGAAATTGGTGAATTTTTTTTAAAAATGAAAGGAAATAAAATTTCCAAAGGATTGGTTTCTCTAGAAAGACATTTTGATAAACATGATCACTTTATCAAATGACAATATATGAAGCTTTTTAATCAATAAAGTTATAGATAATTTTGTAAATTTTATATATATATATATATATATATATATATAATTTTTATTTTATTTTTCATCTTGTCTATCACTTGACTCTATAACCCAATGGAGAAAGGCACCTAGAGTTCTAGTTTCTCTTTCCTTCAAACATCTCAAAGAATACCTAAAGGAAGTTCCTTAGTCAAAGCCAATTGTTATCCTTGAATTTAGCAAGATCAATTCATGAGATAACCCCTATGAAACTTGTCCATTTCATATCCCATGACTTCTAAGCATGAGAAAATGAGGCCAATCATTACCTTCTTGTATTTCTCAATCCTCAAGAAAGTTAGTATTTTGAGGGAATTTTTCATTTTGGTGCAAGTCATATAATTTTATTTAGATTTCACCAAGTTTATTTCAGTGCAAGTCATAGGATTTTCTCCAAAATCCACCAAGTTCATTTTGGTGTAAGTTAGAGAATTTTCTCTGGACTACACCATGTTCATTTTGGTGCAAGTTAGAGAATTTTCTCCATATTGCACCCCATCTTATTGGTGCACTTTAGAGAATTTTTTCCAAAGTGTACTATCTTACCTAATACTCAAGTATGGAATATGATGTAGATTAGATAATTTTCTCTGACCTACATAATTTTAAACAATTTTGGTGTAGTTTGGAGAAATTTTTCTGAACTACACCAAAAAAATTTAGACCTATATATTTCAAAGAATTGCACCAGATACCTACTCCATGGTGTGGTTCAGAGAAAATTGTCTAAACTACATGAAGTGATTTACTACCTCATGCACAGATGAAATTTCTCTTCACTTTTACACACTTCCTACTAAAATAAAAAGATTCTAACTCTAAAGGATGTGAACACTCTCTTGTAGTTTCTCAAAAAATGACAAAGGTTTCTCTTGCTAAGAGAGCTATGAAATACAAATTTCAAGCAGTGGTCCCAATGTCCATAGTTAAATCCAATGTTGATCATATCAAAGATATAGAAATTGGTCATGTGAACATGATAGAATTCTTACAAAGGTTAATAGATAATGATATTCATACATGGACTCAACTACACAAATTCAAGATAGATCTCCTAGTTGAGCAGAAGCTCATTCCAAATATAAAAACGTTCATTGAGTTCTAGGCCACCTAAAGAGACATGAATCATATCTAGAGAAGAAAAAGAATGAATAAATTCCTATGTATAAGGACACTTAGTTTATTTTTGTAACTTTTCATATGTAATTTTGTTTGGTGCTATTTGCACATATGAAAAGTACATAGTCCTAAGTCAAATAGGACTCTGTCAATGAATAAGTCAATGTATTTATGTTTTTATTATTTTTATTCATAGCTCCTCTCTATAAATAGGAGGATAATCTTTATAAAAAGGATCATCAATTGCTATAGAGGTGAAATGATATTGAATTGAGAAATAATTTTGAAACTTTATGTTCATATTGTAAATCTTAAATTCCATTCAATATAAGAAAATCAAGTGATCTTTCAATCTTTGTGTTGAGATAAACTTGTCGTGTGTTGGAGATGTTCTTATGTATTTTCCATTACAATTTTTTATGAGTTGATTGAATTGTGGTATGAAATTTATATAAGACAGAAGGTGCCAAGTAGCTAATTTTAGAGTCTTTGAGCTACTTTTTAGTTACTGGGTTTATGATCACATTGAAAGTGAATTATTGAGGAGATTTTGAGCTATCAGTTATTCTTCTTTGGTAATTTTTATCTTTTATAGAAATAAGGCAAAGACTTTGGGCTAAAACTTATTTTATCTTTCATGTTTATTTTGTTGTTATTATACTTGTTAATCTTTTGGCTAACAAATCTGAATATGGGTTATATTTGGTTCATTAAGTGATCTTATATTTTCAAATTATATCACAAAGAATGGAAGGAAGTTTGTGATTAAACATCAATTATGAAAAAAAAGAATTGGATGAGATGATAACACCCGCTATGATAAAATTATTATAAGTGTAAATAATTAAGTATTGTGTTAGTTAACAATAAAATGGAGCCTCCCCTTTCATTGAAGAGAGATTTTTTCTCATCACACTGTGGCTGAAATCACCATTTTGCTACCTTTGCATTGGTAATGAAATACTCACCCAACATGCCTCATCTATAAGAGTAAAAGGAAATAATCTACAAGAAACATCTTCATGAACAACATTTAACAATCATAAGGAAACTTTAAAGCACTTGATACGTTCTTCAATAGTCACAAAACCATTAGGACTAAAATAAGGGAAATACATTGTAGGATTTTAGGTAAATCATATACCTAACCAAGCACATTGATAGAGGATCTACCTACCATGACATACCTTGATGAAGACCTTACTTATGGTAGTTATAGCTCTAAATCTTGTTCAAAATACAACATAGAAATGAAATCTTTTTAAAGATAAATGAATCTTCAAATCTTTGTAAAAGAAAATATCATATCAATATTCATATAATAACTATCTTTGTCTAACTAAGCACAAAGACTAGTATGAAACCATTAATATTAATGATATTTACACAAATATTCTAAAATAAACACAACTATGAAAATAATACATCAATCTTTGAACACAACTCACTAAAATTAACAAAGATACTTTAACTTCATAGAGCTTGAACTTAGTCCCTCCTTCTAGCACCAATTTATTTTTAATGCCTAAATGTATACCACTAGGTCAACATATATTGTGTTTAAGAAAGACTTCTCATATCTAGATTTAAATAATCCATTGCATGTGTTTTTAGTTGTGATCTTCTCAAGATCTATGGTGGTGTAGCAACCAAGCTAAATGACTGTTTCACAAAATAAACATGTAAATGATTATTGGGAGCAACCATGGTCCTTAATATTTATGAATATGAAATTTATCTAAACTAAATCTAATGAATGATGCCCAAAACATAAAGTCTAAACCCTAAACTAACATAGATATTTACTATGACTATTGTACTTAACACACCCCCATTTTTGAAAGTAGGGACCCTTGTTCAAATTATATAAATTTTTCTCTAAATTAAACATTCAACTTAATCAAGAACCAATATTAAATATCATATGATGATCTATTTTCTTACCACATAATCTTTATTTAACTTCATCTAATGTTTCTAACCTCATCTTCTTATGTTTCCATATTGTAGGTTTAATGTGGTCTTATTGATGTGAACATTGCCTGGAGTTTTACATCTTGATGATAAATTAACTCTTTATTTTGATTAATCCTTGGTCACTTAATGATTAAAGTTAATCTATGTTTAAAATCATACTAAAAATAACTTTGGTTTAAATTATTTAGCCTAAAGTCCTTTCAAAATAGATTTAAAATTTATGCAGGGTCAAAATTACTATAGAGCACTTTTAAAACTTTAGCCCAAGGTCCTAATCATATTTTATTAATAAGACTAAGACCTTATGCTAAAAAATATTTATGCTAGGTCCTTCTTATCTTATGGTTTACTAGTTATAATTAATGTGGGGGATATTTCATTATAGTCTATGCTTATCTTAAATTTACCTTAAGGTCCTAATCATATTTTATTAATAAAATAGACTTTAGGCTAAGGTAATTTTTAACTTATGTCTTTAATTTTATGCCCATAGATCCAAAGGCATGTGTTTACTCAGGTTCAATTAATATAATGATGTGGGATCAAGGTTCAAATTCAATGGTTCAAGGGAATATCAATAGTGCACGTTAACTCATGTACCAAAGATCTAATGGTGTGAGAATAGGGTTAAAAATCAAGAGACCTATGAAGCTCTATGAGGTGCTAAGTGGCAACATCTCAAGATCCTAAAAATTAGATAATTAGTTTGTGGGCCCTTCCTCATAATTAATGAATCAATAGGACCAAATCCCTATAGAGCTACCAAGTGGCACATCATGAGCATTTTATTTTAAGATCTTAGGTAAGGAATTTATCCTAAGGTTTATTTGCATGTTTATTAACATAAATAAAACCTTAGGTTAGATTCATGTCCTAGAGACCTTAGTCTAAATTTATATACATGAATTCATTTAATTTTATGCTTGTAAGGAGTTTTGAGGAGGCAACAAGTGTGATGGTCATGTGTATGTCATTGGCATTCATGTAAACATCATTGATGATCACACAAACATCAAAATTAAGCTCAACAAAGAGTCTCAAGGAGGTGTTCAAGGATTGATGATCATGTAGACATCAAAGAAATTCATTTAGATGCCAAATGACAGGCATGCAAATGTCAAAATTAAGTTCAGTAAAGAGTCCTGAGGAGGTGTTCAAAGATTGATGGTCGTGCAAATGTTAAATATGTTTATGCAGATGTCAAATGATAGGAATATAGAATTAAAATTTAAGATAGTCATTTGGATTCAAATAATCTCAAGATTAATGAACCATGTTAATTCTTACAAATAGATCTAATGATGCAAGATAAATTAGACTTTACAAAGGTTCTAATACTAATAGGTATATACCATGTGTCATGTTTTCATGAGATCAAATATTGGAATAGACATTACTACATGGATAAGACATATTGGATTACAAAGTAGTGAAGAATATCTTGATTTTTATACTTAATTTCGCTAAGTGAATATAAAAAGGAAGATCTAGTGGTAATACAAGAGAAACCTATAGTTATTGACACAATATATTATTTTAAGATAAATACCTTGTAAATCCTTTTGAAGGAATTTTTTATTTTATAAAGGTAAGTGCAACATGAAACACATAGTTATGATTAGATTAGTCATAGTTAAATAGTGTCATTAGTTATATGGTATTAGTAAAGGGATATTTATCCTTCATACATGTTTGAATTCCATTTCAAAGTGGCTAACTTAAAATATATGATAGGTTGTTCTCACAACTTATAAGTGAAGGTATTATCATGCATACATTTAGTTTTCATGCAGTTTGAGATATAATTGTAAAATTTGTCCTTATTTACACATGCACATGTTTCATAACTTTTGAAAAGGCTAACTTATACTCATAACTGTAAAAAGACTCATATATTTTTTATCACATTTAGAACTCAAGTTTTGATGATCACATGTAATGACTTTACATGGACTTGGAAGATGAGTTGACCCCTTCCCCAATCTTATTTAAAAAATTGTAATCCACTAGTTGTAGAGGGGGTAATTTTCAATAAATAGGAGAAAAAGCAATTTCAATTGTCAAAAAATGTGTTTGTGTATTCTCTCTCCAATTTTTGTGTACATAAATTTATATTTTTGGTTGTATGATTCAATAATTCTTAGTGTGCAATAGCTGTAATGGATTATTTCATCTTGATTGATATGCTGGTCTTATATGTGGAAAATGTATTTAAAGATTAGTAAATTATGTTGATTATTGGTAATAAAGTTTATTGATTTATAATTATGAATGTGTTTGAGTGATTTGTTTTGATATAGTCTTCTATGTGTGTCTAAATTCTACCTTAGATACCTCATTTTCCTAAGCCATAATCCCCTGATTAAGGGTGTATAATAGTTGCTCAAAAAGGGGAAATATTTGACCAAGGCTTGTGATTTTATTATATAAATACCTCCTTATACTTCTAAATTATGTTTGAATGTGTGTGTGCAATAGTTTCTTGCAATTGGCATAAGTTTTGAAAGCACAAGTCTATTTATAAACTAACTAGAGATGTGATTCATAAAAACCATAGAGTATTCCTTTGTACCTTACCCTTCCCTCCTTTTGAAGTTTTTTGAGATATACCGACCTTAGTTTAGCAACCAGCCACCCATCTAACTCATGTAGGAATTTACTACTCTTTAGAGATCACACCTCTATCTAAAAGCCTTATCAATAATCTGCATGCCCTACCATGTATTCCATCAATAGGTTGTTCTAACTATATACCTATAACTCAATATTTGGAGTGTATTTTACATCTATTGAGATCTTAAAATGTTAGAGGCTACCTTATTGATTTTGTTTTGCATAAAAACCACATCTATAGTTTCACTGGCACTAGAAGGATGGTTGCCTAAAATACTTCAATAATAGTAGTATCTTTTGCATAGATTTGTACTAGAGTCACCCAAGAGAGTGACCAGATGCAATTCCCAACTTGATTTTATAGTCTCACCCTTGTCAAATCATAGGAGACCTAGAACTATGCCAACAACACTAGTTCACAATAATCCACATCCTCTAATTGGTAACCCTTTATCGATAAGGAACCATTTACTGATTAATAATTTAATGGTTCAAAAACCATCTTGGTTAGTTGAATCTACTATTTCCATCCTAGGAGCCATGCATGATTTATCTAGGAATCTTGAAAATTACCTACCATCCTTTTCTCCTTCAAGAGCAAGGACTATAAAGGAACACATAAAATCTTATAAAGCTACATTAAGATTAATGAATATTATCTATGAATATGTAGTGTATATATTATTACCTTTTACATTAATGGATGTTTCTTATGATTGGTATTTAAATCTAATAAAAACCTCCATCACTTTTTAGGATTAGTGTCAAGCTACTTTTATTTCACAATTTTGATAGGTTATGAATCATGTTCTAGTATATCAACACTTCACTAACATGAAAAAAGAGCCTAACAAATGTATCCATGCTTTCAATGCACAATTTAAAAATATGTAAAACTGGTTGACCTTGAGGTATAAACTAGAAATTTCATTATAATTGGAAATGTATAAGAATAATTTGGACCCAATCACTATTGTGTTTCTAAGAAGAATAATTGTGGTCAGTAAATTAAAAGTAGCATATGAATATAAGATGAAAATAGATATATAGCTCAATACCTATATGCCTAACATACCTAATGTCAACAAAGGCTTCCAAGGATTTAATATAATACTAGACATGAAGTAGAACATCCCAACATTCAATCAGAAATAGCTCTACACACTACCCCCATTAACACAAATAATAAAACCAAATTTTAGCTTCTTGAATAATCATATGTCAGGTAATGGTTACCTATATAATCAATAATCAGATATACCTTCTACTATTTTTTTACAAGGTACTGACTCTATAAAGGTATAACTAGATTCTATTTAGAAGATGGTTCAAAATTTGAGAAATGATTTCTTAAATATGCAAAGGAGGATGGGCAATGGCAGTGGCCCAATTGGTAATAAAAATATTACATTTTAGAGATATAATCAACCATTCACCAAGCCTACAAATAATATTGAGAATCTTAATAAGCTCCTAGACATCAACATGGTAGAAATGAATTTTCCCAATTGTTGTAGAATTACAAATACTTCTACGCATGGTGAGATCAATTGTGTTGAATTTCATACAACATTTGAAATATTTGAAGAGATTGGTTAGAAAATATTAGATTCATAATCTTCCTAAACATCATCTAAATCATGGATCTTCAAGTACTATCATGTTCTTTGAAAATCACAAGGTTTCCTTCCCAAGTGAATATGATAATGAGATGGAGGACAATTCTCACTTTCTAACAATTCTATAAAGGTGTATACAATTTAAGGAATAAGAAACCACTCATAATGTTAAATCCTCCAAATGCTACTACAATTACACCTAATCCTAAAGATGACAACAATCTACCACCTCCAAGAGGTAGTGATCAACCTTAGACTAAGGAGGAACTTAGCAAGGGAGGATATAAAATTATCAAATACATGAAGAAGATCAAATAAAATATAACATTTCATGAGTTAGCTCAGATTACTAAACAAAAGGTGTTGTTTTATAAGTCTATTACTAGGAAGACACACATGAAGAAAGTAAAATCATATATGAATAAATCAAAAACATATAACGCCATTGTTTTAGATTATGGTAAAAATAGGTTTTGAAAGGGACCCGAAACCCTACACAAGGGGAAAGATAAACCTTAAAGCACAACCAGGTTAACAAAAGAACCTGATTATAGAATAGAACCAAAACTAGGTTTTACATGGACCTGTAACCAACAAATAAGACCATAAAAAAGTAGCTAACAAACACTAAACTGAAAGCTAACCAGCTGGAATAGCTAGCTGAACAACCTTCTAGTCTAGTAACCAGTAAACCCAACCAGTTTACTGTCCCCAAAAAAACCAGTCAGCAAAAGGGACCTTTAGATGAATCTTTTATGTTTAGATTTTTTTTTACATGACCAAAGATTCATATCAAGAGGAGGGACCGAAGGCTTAGATTTCTTTTTCCTAATTGCTGTCCATCCATCCTCCACCTTGGCTGCTTCAACAACCCATGCCTCAAAAGACAATGATCTTTGGGTTCCATAGGGCATAAAATCCTTATGAGACTTGAACACATTCTAGCTCTTTGAGAGATCCTCTAGAATAGGGGAAGATACCACCACCTCCTCCTCTGGCTCAATAGTATCACTAACCACAGCTGCTGTAGGGGCTTCATTAGAATGATTCACCAATGATTCCTCTTCATCTTTCAGTTTAGATTATGAACTTTCCTCATTCTCAGTCTCAAATTTTGAAGTTACTTCCAGAGGTTGTTTGTCAACATTATATTCAGAGGAACTCTTAGGCCACTAAGAAGGTGAACCTCTGGGATGAGATTTCCCAACAACACAATGAGTAGAAATATGTCCCGTTTGGTGGCATTTTCTGCACCGAAAAGGGATCCCCTCATAATCCAAAATTTGTGTCTAGGTACCCCTTGGGGATTCAAGGAAAATTGCCTCCAGTAGGCCCTTAAAAACATCTAGATCTACCAAAAATCATGCACAATTCAAATGGTTGAGAGTCAGACTGTCTTCTTCATATAAAAATTCCCCTATAGCATTTCCAATGGTTTTAAAAACCGCCTCTTGCCACAGGTGTAGTGGAAGATAAGGGAGATACACCCATATAGGGAGCTTGTTAAAGGATTCTAAGAGAGGATTAAAATCCTTATGCCAAGGTTTGGCCATAAGAGGAAATCTGCCCTACAAAGAAAAATTATTGTGACACAAAAATATAACACCATTGTTATCTACAATAACAAGCCATAATTTATACCTTTTTCTCACTATTTGGGCATTTGGTAAGAATATTCATAATTTTTTAGTTGATTCTAGAGCATTTTCAACTATTATGTCTACCTCCATATGTCAAAATATTATTTTGATACCAATCCCTTCAAAGAGGATACTTTCACAACTAGACAAGATAGTGGTGCATGTAGTTGGTGAACTGAGGGATGTGTATATCCAAGTAGCCTCTAAATTATGCATTTATATGACCATTGATATCATAGTGGTAGAAATACATAAAGGATATAGATTGATACTAAGTAGAGACTAGTCCAAAACACTCAATGGATATCTCTCTATAGAATTTTCTCATAAACGGATTCCATGGAGAGGAGTTACAAATAAAATCAAAATTTATAGAGAGTTGATAATGAAGTATCACATCAAATAATATAATTTCAAGAATGAAGAGGTAAAGTATGAGTCTCCTAGCCTTTGTGTTTACACTTTTACTACTTAAAATCAAGTAAAAGAAGCTAGAACCTAAATGTTCCACATAACTATAGACTTTCCACTTTGATGGCACTATATCCAAACAAAGATTAGGTATGAGAATCAAGTTGATTGATCCACAAGGTAAAAAGTTATTGGCAGCATAAAAATTACAATTTCTATGTATGAACAATAGAACAGAGTATGAGGACTTAAATCAAGGATTATAATTTGCACTTAAGAATAGTGTAAAGTAAATATTAGTATTTAGTGACTTAGAGATTGTGGTCAACCAAGTCATAAAAAAATACCAATGTGAGTTATCTTATTTAAGAAGGTACAAGAATAGAGTATGGGACCTGATCAAAAGCTTCAAAACTTTCAACATAGTAGCCCTTACTAGAGAGCAAAATTAAGCTACTAATTCACTAACTACTACTACCATTAATCTGGAACCCCTCTAAGAATCTAAGGTAAAGAGGTTCTCTATTAAATTAGTGCCTTATCCCTCTTTTCTTAGTAACGTGGAAAATTTTCAAATTTTTGAAGATGAACAATAAATTATTTAATTTCTAATAAACTTAATGGAATTTGAGTCGCAAATCATTGATGAAAAAGATATTAATCATCTCTATCAAGAGGAATCATACAAGGAAGGTATTATCCAACTCAAAGAAAATTGTATCCTAGATTGGTTGGTTTCTTTGGAAAGGCACTTTGACATAGACCTTTGAACTCAATAGCTCAAGTAGCCCAAGGTCAATGAATCAAACTTCAAAAGAGAAAATATCATTGATGAACATATCCCACGCTATGTTAATATCAGTCTCTATTGTACCCCATAAGATAGAAGTGAGTGAAGGATTTAATCATCTTCAACAAAGACATCATTGTTTGGATGTACGAAGAATTGAAATTATATAACCCTTAGGTCATTAATCATATGATTCCATTGAAGTCAAATCATAATCCATGCAGATAAAGGTAAAGACCAATCAATCATATTCTGAAGACTCTCATCCAAAGAGAAGTAGAGAAGTTGTTAAGTTCAAAAATCATCTTTCTAGTGAGACATTCTACCTAGGTGGACAATTTGGTCCCAGTAAGAAAGAAGAATTATGAGATCAAGATATGTGTGGATTTTAGGAACCTTAATAAATATTCTAAAAATTAAAATTGTGCACTCTCTTCTCTAAATGAGGTGATACAAATAGTAAGTGGTTCTGAAATGATATCCTTCTTAGATAGTTTTTAAGGCTAAAATCAAGTACTGGTATAATCTAAGGACATAATGAAGATAGAATTTACCATAAAATGGAAAATTTATGCATATAAAAGGATATTATTTGGCCTAATAAATGTGGGAAAAACCTTTCAATGTGTGATGGATCATACATTAAAATTACTGATAGGAAAATGTGTAATCATTTATATGGGATGATCTTACGGTGTTATCAAAGGATAGGGAAACCATCATGTGTAATCATTTACATTAAAATATGAACATAAGAAATATGTGGGAAACCATCAACATGGATAAAAACCATTAAAAAATATCTCATATTACATTACTATAATCAAGTAATCAATATGTATTGAGGCATCAACCCCACTAGGAACACAAACTAAACTAGTCCTTTAACAAACACCAACTTACAAGGAAGCACCAACCCCCTAGGTGAGTTAGCACAAACTTAGCCACTTATAAAGTTTTATCACATTTTAAAGAAATGTTATCACTAAATTTATTATTATCACCTTCTTTTTCTCTTAACACTCTTCTATCTCTCTTAAACAACCTAATAGGCCACTTCGATCAACTAGCCCTCATCTTGGAAGAATTGGGTCATATAACCTTGCTCATCATCTATATAATAAATATTAAACTTCATGACATATTAAAATCGCCTATTTTATTCTCTTCAAACCTTATATCTACTTTCCAAACTTCTATTTCATTCACTCATTCCCTTAATTATTCTAACTAGTTAATTAAGCGTATTAGACATTCTTCTTATACATGACTCTTACTCTCATATACCTTGGTTAGACACAAACATATCCATTCTTTGATAAAAATTTAAATATATAAAAGAAAAATTAAAATTCTAAACAACCACTACATATGTTGGTTACCACTCATAAGGACCGAAACCACTATTAGGCCTAATAGAGACCTAATGCAATTAGACCTTCTCAAAGCACACATTTCACCTTGGCCACCTTAAATCATATTTATCATCCATAAATGGATTAAAAAAATTGTAAATAATTAAATTTATTCAACCCCATTTATCTCATTTCACTCCTTGAACCACACCATTAGGCTTACTCACAATTAGCCTTCTTACTACCAAAAAGTCTATTTTGAATATCTAAAGTATACACTCAACTTTGCCAAAAAACCATATTGAAAAATAATATGGATATAACTTTCATGAAATAATAGTCATAAAAACTCTCATTTTATTTAACAAAATATGGAAAAAGACCTCAAACTAAGCATTTCCATATGCTCACTCAGAACTGCAAATAGGGCTCAACAACTAGTCAAAAACCTTTGAATTTTCACACATTCATAGGAATTTATCATGAATAAAAATAAATTAAAATTAGCCTATCATAAATATAGATAAAATTTATATTCATTATATTCTTTGAATATATTCATAATGAATTGGGAACATCAATATTACTAACACATAAAAAACTAATTGAACGTTCCAAAACATGATCATGGAAATAATGACTTAGGTCACTTGTATATTCACTTTAATGAACTTAAAATGGGTATAAATGAACCTAAAACATCATAATACTATCTTAAAAAAAATATAATATAGGATAAAGTATAAATATTAGTCTTTCAGACCAATCTCATGTCTTCACCCTACACAAACCATACTATGTTAGACAAGTCACTTTGAGAGAAACTTTCTTCATGTATATAATAATATTAAAATATTATATTCAAATTGGATATGTGTTAAATTATTTATTTTATCCATCCCTAATCCATGGAAACATAACCCTAATCTCATTACCACTTTTTCCCATATTTCTCATTATCTTCCTCACTAGGCCTTTTTAATGTTAGGCCAACTTCAATGACTAGTTTTGCATATTTTAAGTTTTTAACCTGATTATAAACTTAAATTAAAGATAAATAAAAGTATCATACATCATCCTTTAATCATTTTCATGATTTTACTCGGTTAACCCTGCCTACTACATCAAAAATTTGATAAACATGGATTTTCCTATATCTTCCACTCACTCTTCTGATATACCAATGCCACATAGAGGATTTGGAGAGTCATATACATGTTAAAATCACCAAAATAGGTTATAAAAACCATTATTATCAATTTTTAACAATATATTCCATATCAGGTCATAGTTAGGGTTTTAAGGCACTAAAAACTAGTTTCCATTCTTATTAATCATTCACAAAGGATTGCCCCTTAACTCCAAAACCAATTCTAGGAAATTTGATCTAGTAAAATTTCCCAAGTTAAATTAAATTATTATGATCTCATTAAAATATTTCACATTCCTATTATCATATGAAAATCCTTTTTAGGTCTGTAATACCTCATTTTATGCACATAGAAAACCATAAAACCATATTTCATGATTTATCCTTTAGAATTTGACTTGAAACTTGGTAAATACACTTTAAATAACCTTTAAAACCTACTAAGATTCTCTCATGTTCTATATCACATTGGAAAATAAACTTGACCCCTCATTACGCCATAACAAGTCTCTTTGCTTACTAGGCCTAATCATGTAAGTTACACTTAGACCTTAAACACACCATAAAACCTAATTAAATATTATAAAAACCTCTTAATTATGTAATAAAAAATCATACCATACTCAAATACTACCAATATTCTCATCATAAGCCTAAAATTTCTCACCTCATCATGCTACCAAGCATATGCCTTCTCACTAGGTCTCTTCATGTAAAGACTAAGCCAAGAACTAGCCTAAAAACATCCTCTAAATGATTATATACCTTATACACATGTTTACGTAATTTAAATAATATTCTCACATTATCTACCACTTATTTTCATCCTTCATATATCTTGATAACACATTAAGATTCCTTATTAGGTCTGATAAAGTCTAGGACTAGTTTGGTTAAATGGTTATTGTTAAGACCTTACCCCTAAAGGTTTACCTTGAAAATTTCCTAAGTGTCCCAACATTTCATATTAATTATTGTAAATCCTTAACCATCCAATCATACTTGTGTGTATCCATCTTACTAGACCACCATATTCATACACATACTCATGATATGATAGTGTTCCTTAAGACTAGTGCTCAAAAGTATGCTTACCATAAATATTGATCTTTGACCTTGACATGTCATCAACCTCAAAAAAATTACCAGGTTTCCTTCAAATTCTCACTCAATAGAGAGACAATAGGTTGGCTTCAAATTATCTCTTGTCATAAGACTCCTTATCACATATTACTTCATTATGCATGACACCTACTATGAATTTAGCATTAAAAACATCCATATTGACCTTGACATAAATGAAAACATTTATGTCAAAAACCAACAACAAGAACATAGCTCAAAAATCTCCCCCTTTGTCATTGATGGAAAACACTCTATCAAAGTAGATCATTCTTATGTCTCTAAGTTGGACCTTCTCCTAAACTAGTCTTTCTCCCAATCTGGTCTTTATCCCACTTTGACATTAATGATAAAGAGATATTTTTGACATACTACCATCTGATCCTCAAAATTGAAACATGGTTTCTTCTCAAACAAGATCAATCTTCCTTTGATCAATCAAACATGAAATCAACTCATAAAAGTACCCAACCATGCCCCCCTTATCTGTATGAGATATTTAGATAATACCATGAATGTCACTTGATTTTATCAAGTAATCATACATATTATTTATAACCCATCTCTTACAATCACACGTTTAACATAATATTGATAGAACTTGGATCTGAAATAAATAATACAAATCTCCCCTAAGACCAAACATCCTTCATGTTTTTTCCCACTAGCTAAGTGCCTACATGAAGCCTTAAATGGAGTCACCTCTTTGCTAGGATAATAAAATAACATAAACTCAAGAGATTCCTAGATCTTCATGTCCTTACTAGATTAAACTTTCTTCATGACCCTCTTAGGATTGAATTCTTCAATCTTTATTTGAACAACATTCTAACTTGGTTTATTTGTCTTGACTCCTTCATCCATAACTTGAGCTGATAGGGATAATTATTATCACTCCTTTACATTTGAACTATGCTCCACCATGGAAATTAGTCCACTCATAATTTCATAATTATCATCATTCACCTTATCTACATTTGGTCTCCATTCAATTTTTTGTCTTCATTCTTTCATTCAAGGGGCCTCGATCTTCTTGTTTTCACTTTCAAATCCATGCTTACAAAAATTTCCAATATGACTAGCCTTTTGACAATTGAAACACACTATTACTATTGATGTAATCAAACCATCACCTATACCTCTTAACTGATGACTCTCCTCATAATTCCATGCATATTCATTCTTATAGGGTATTCTATAATTACTTGCTTTATGACCAAATTGGTTATATGAATAACAATAACCATTAAAAAGATTAGCATATCTTATATAATTAGGCTACCTAATAGGATTAGTATTCATTCTACCAGAACCATCATTCCTTGATTAACCATTGAATTTTAAGGTCTAATTCTCCTTAATCACATTAGTAATCTTCTTTTGGTCTCCATTGAAACCAAGACCTATTTTGTCATTAGAAGTCTTTTGACTACTCAAGATGTTATCTAGATAATTAGTACTCTTTTAAATCTTCACAAATGACTTTACCTTACTTGATGTATGATGCAACTTAGCTCTAAAGTAATCCACTTCAGCTACATACCTAACACATTCTTCTTCTTTATAATTCAGGCTTGTAGTCATAATCTCAATTTGAGTCTCTACCTATTTGACTATATCTTCTGGTTCCTTAGAGTTGTTTCTAAATCTCTCATCAAACAAACTAATTTTCTCCTCATAATATTTGACAAGAGACTTCATCAACTTATTTTTCTTCTTCATCATCTTCATTTATTCTAGATCACTCATCAACTCAACCTCAAATTCTACATCCTCTTCTTCTTCATCTAAATCACTAATAGTACCTCCAAACCACATCAACTCTTCTTTATTTGAATAGCTCATTTCCTTAGCCATAAAGATAAATTCATTAAAATTAGGATCAATACCTTCATGGTCATTCTTATAATCATGTCTCTCACTCTCATCAGATGAGATGTAGTCTTGGTGTAAAAGTTTTTTTGTTCTTGAATGACTTCTTCTTGTCATCATACTTTTTGATTATTTTCTTGCTCTTATCAGACCTATAATACTTCTTGTCATCATCATTATATTTATCATCATTTATACTATGATTATGATGGAAATTGTTATAAAAGTGTCTATTTTATTCATAATTAAAGAATTTGAAGGGTAGATTACCCTTGTATTTACCTAAACTAGTTTTAAACTTTCTTGTAAACATATCTATCAACTCATCATCATCAACATCAAAATCATCATTGTCTTTGAATTTATTACCTTTTTTATTATTCTCTTTTGAAATTTTCTCTACCTTTAAATATTATTCCTTATTTTTAGGTCTTCCTTCACTTGTCCTCATCTCATAGGTTGTTAGGGTGTCATGAAGTCCATCCATTTGTAGCTTGTCTAGATATTGCATTTCTTCAATAATAGACACTTTATAATCAAAATTAGGAGTTATAGATCTCAATACCTTTTGAAAAATAGTATAATATTTCAATTTTTGACCTAGGACTCTTATGATGTTTACCACTTCATCAACCATCAACAATTAGGTTGAAATGGTCTCATCTTCATTCATCTTTAGGCTTTCAAACTATTTTCTATGCATTTAAAATTTAGCTAACTTGACCTTGGAGTCTCCCTCATGTATAGTCTTAAAATTTTCCAATATTTATTTGGTATATATATAATACATCGCCTTCACAAGCTATACTTATGATAGGCCACAAATAATACCATTCATTTATTTTGAATTGTTATCACTAGCCTTCTTAATTGTTGCATCTATAGGGGGAATAAGGGTGGAATATATAATTCCAAAAATAATTAAAAAACATCATGACCTTGAGATATAAAATTTTTATCATCATAACACTCTAAAAATCATAATTATATCCATTAAATAATGTAACCTTTATTTTATTAAAACCACCTTGTGCTTGACTAGCTATCTTCACTTGCTTAAGATCTACTTTAGGATTCTAAGCCTCATTTAAATAACCTTATATTATTAAAAATGTTTTAAGTACATATAATGAGGGGTTTTGAATTATTTCCATTAAAATAATCATTAAATTTCACTTATCATTCATGAAGCATTAATTCAAACACATACATCAACCAACACATAAATAAACATCCACATAAGCACATAACATATAAACATAAGAGATATCTCAAAAACCATCAAGGTGGATAAAAACCACTAAAACATATCATTTAATAAATTAATATAATAAATTAATAAATATTTAGTGATGTACCAACCCCACAAGGAGCATCAACCCCTCATGAGTCAAGAACCAACTCAACTAGTCCTTTAACAAGCACCAACTTACAAAGAGGCACCAACCCCATAGGTGACCAAGCACCAATTCAGCCACATGGAACCTATTATAACTTTTTAAAACATTTTTATCACTAAAATTATGATGACCACTTTATTTTTCTCTTAACACTCTTCTATCTCTTTTAAATAGCCTATTAGGCCTCTTCAATCAACTAGCCCTCTTCTTGGTAGAATTAGGTTATATAACCTTGCTCATCATCTATATAATCACTATTATAAAATAATGAGAGAATAAACACACCTCTATTATTATCTTCAAACACTATACCTAGTTTCCAAACTTCTATTTCATTCACTCATTCCCTCAATTCTTCTAACTAGTCAATTAGGCCTATTAGACCTTCTTATACATGACTCTTGATCTAACATACCTTAGTCAGAAAAAAAACTATCCATACTTGGATAAAATTTTAATATATAAAAAAAATCATTTCAAAAGTGATAAAACCACTACATAGTTCAGTCACCACTCATAAGGACCAAAACCACGATTAGGCCTAATAGAGACCTAATGCAACTAGGCCTCCTCAAATCACATGTTTCACCATGTCCACCTTTGAAATTATTGAGATTCAATAAATGGATTAAAAAATTTACGCACACTTCAATTATATCATTTATAATCTCACCTTACGTTCCCAACACCATTTATATCATTTCACTCCTTGAACCACACCATTAGGTCTACTCATAATTAGCACTTCTTACCGCTAGAAAGTCTAATTTGAATATCTAAAATATAAACTAAAATTTTCCACAAAAACATATAAAAATAATATTTATATACCCTAAATTACATCAGGGTTGTCAAAATATTCTTTATATTTCACCAGATAAGGCAAAAGACATTAAACTAACCATTTCATATGCTCACTGAGAAATGCAAATAGGCCTCAATAACTAGTCAAAAACCTTTAAATTTTCACACCTTAATATTAATTTATAATGAATAAATATAAATTAAAATTAATAAATTATACACACACACATATATATATATATATATATATATAATTCATATTTATTATATTATTCAACTCTATACATAATGACTCAGATCAATCATACTAACACAAAAAAAATTGCCTGAATTCTCCAAAACACAATCATGGAAATAATGACTTAGGACACCTATAGATTTAATTTAATGAAATAAAAATGGTTTTATATTATCATAAAACACCATAAAATTAACTTACAAAAAAAATATTATAGGTTTAAGTAGAAATATTGATCTTGTTATCCAATCTCATGTCTTCAGCCTACATAGACCTCACTATGTTAGACAAGTCACCTTGAGAGAAAATTTATGCTTATTTATAAGAATATCCAGATGTTATAATAAAATGAGATATTTTTCAAATTTATTTTAAAAAATACTTATGCAATTTTATCCATCTCTAATCCATGGAAACACAACCCTAATCTTATTCCCACTTCTACCTATTTTTCTCACTCTCTTCCTCATTAGGCCTTTTTAGCGATAGGAAAAATTCCATGACTATTTTAACATATTTTAAGTATATAAATGATAAAAAAAAATACATTAAAAAAAATAAAATTATCACAAATCATCGTCCAATCATTTTCATGCTTTGAACTAGTCAACCTTAACTAGTACATCAAAATTTTGAGAAATAATGGTTTTCATATAGCTTCCACACACTCTTATATCATACCAATGCCACATAGAGGTACCTATAAGAGTATTATATATTTTATAATCACAAAAATAGTTTATAAAAACTATTATGATCCATCTATAATAATATAGTTCATATTGGGTCATAGTTAGGGTTTTAAGGCACTAAAAACTAGTTTCCATTCTTAGCAATTATTCCTGAAGGATTTCCCCTCAAATAAAAAATAAATTATAGGAAATTTTATATATTAAAATTCCCAAACATATATGAACTTATTATGATCTCATGAAAATTTTGTGCATGCCAATAAGCATAATAAAATCCCTTTTTGGTTTATAATACCTCATTCTGTGGACACAAAAAACCACAAAACCATATTTCAAGATTTATCCTTTAGAATTGACCATATAATTGTTCAACATAGTTGAAAAAAAATTTCACACCTTTTTAAATGATATCATGATCTATATCACCTTGGAAATTGAACTTGACCCATCATTAGCCAATACTAGATCTATTTATTTACTAGGCCTAAACTTGTAAGTTACACTTAGACCTTGAACACACCTTGAAACCTCTTATAATAATATAAAAACCTAATAATAATCTCATAAAACCTTATACCATGATTACACATTACCAATATTATTTTCATAATCCTTTAAATATTCACCTCGTCATGCTTCCAAACTTGTGCCTTCTCACTAGGTCTCGTCATGCAAAGACTAAGCCAAAAAAAGACCTATAAACTTCCTATAAAATCATACATACCTTATACACATGTTTACATAGTGTAAAAAATATTCTCAAATAATCTACCACTAATTTTCATCCTTCATAGATATTGATAACACCTTAATATTCCTCATTATGTCAAGCAAAGTCTAGGAATAGTCTAGTTACATGTTAGGCTTAAGACCTTACCCCTAAAGGTTTACCTTGAAAATTTCATGAGTGTATCAAAAATTAAAATTAATTATTTTACATCCTTAAACATCCACTCATACCTATGTGTATCCATCTTACCATACCACTATCTTCATATATATACTCACGATATGACAATGTTCCTTAAGACTAGTGCTCAAAAGTATGCTTACCTTGAATCTTGAAATTTAGACTTGACATATCATCAAAATCAAAATAATTAATATTTTACCTTTAAATTGTCTTTCAAAATATATTCAATAGGTTTCCTTCAAATTATCTCTTTTCATAAGACTCCTTGTCACATACCACTTCACTATGCATGACACCAACTATGTATTTGAAATTAAAGAAATCCATATTGACCTTGAAATCAATGAAAACATTTATGACACAACACCAAAAATAGGAACATACCTCAACAATTCACATCCTATAGATCTGGGGCCAATATCTTGTTCATTACAATATAAGGGACTTGATTCCCAAGGCATTTTACATTGTTTTCTAGTATACTAATAACATGGGCAAGTATGAAGCACTCACTATAAGACTCTATCTTGACATACAATGGAATATGAAATAGTTAATGGTATATGGGGATTCCTAGTTAATTCTTAATCAGGCTATAGACTAGTATCAAACAAAGAACAAGAAGTTGGTATTTTATAAGAGTATGGTAGACAAGATCAAGTCACATTTTTAACTTCTTTAATTCAATAAAATAATAAGGGCTATTAACATATCAATAAATACAATGGTAATTATTGGATCAATGCTAGAAATGGTCGACAATGTTAAAGAGTATCAATTTTTCATTGATAATCTTGTTCAATTGGCACATGAATAACTAGATTATGAGATGGTATGCAATATTGTTTGTCTTGATATCATTTGGTACCAAGACCTTTATAACTACTTTCATGACCATGTTATTACTCTATACCTATCACTAAACTATCATAAAGCCTTTATCCATAAAATCACTTTATACACCTTACTTAGAAATATGCTATATTGTAATGGATATGGTGGAATGATACTTCATTTATTATCTTTAGGAGAATACCAATTATTGTTAAAATACATACACACAAGAAATAATGGGGCCCATAGTAGTGGCTTGAGCCTTTCCAAGAAACTCCTTTGAACCAAGTATTATTGATCCATAATGGAGACATATACTTGTCAACATGTCAAGAAGTGTGACACTTGTCAATGACATAGTGATTTGATTCACACTCCTTTACCACTTCATCTGATTGCTACACCATGGTAATTTTCTACATGGGGAATTGATGTTGTAGGTAAAGTCAACCCTAGTTCTTTGAATAGATACAAACATATAATAACTACCACATAATACTTTACTAAGTGGTTAGAAGCCATTCCCCTCACATATATAACCAAAAAAAAAAAGATTACCAAGTTTAATAAATATCATCTCATCTACCATTATGTAATTACATCCACCATTATAATTGATAATGGTGTACCATTTAAAAGCAAATAATTTAAGGCCCTCTATTCCAAATCTCAAATTAAACATAAGAATCCTAGTACCTTTTACCCTCAAGGTAATGGCTAAGCCAAGGTAATTAATAAGATCATTGTTAAAATTCTAAACAAGATTTTCAATGACATTATTCATGATTGGCATATCTAATTATTTTAAGCCTTATGGGATTACCATACCAATAACTTCACATCTAAAGGCTACCCACTATTCCTTTGTTTTTTAATTTTAATCCAATATCCCTATTGAGATCAAGTTGCCCTCTTTGTGCATTTCTCTACAAAATATTATTGATGATGAATAATATAAAATGGTGATATTTTTAGATTTGGATATATTGGATGATAAATTATAAGCAACATTGGACCATTTATGAGCCTATCAAAATTTATTGAGCCATAGCTATAGCCATTGTATTCTCCATAGAGAATTCAAAATTGGTGATTTGGTACCAAAAGAGATTCAAAAGAATACTAATGATGAACACAAGAATAAGAGTAAGTTTGAAGCTGATTTTCCTAAGACCTTTATTTTTATTAAAAATTATGGTTCTAGGTTTTATAGATTGGCTACACCATATGGGCAAGATCTCAAAGAACCAATGAATATAATGCATTTGAAACTACATTATGCTTAATCAAAAATGAACCATTGTCTATAAAATCCATCATTTGGGGGTACCCATTTCACCTTAATTATTTTTACTTAATGTCCCATGTACCATTGTTATTCATTATACCATATTAATACCTTTCCTATTACTGATCATGATCCGAATTAGGAACATGTGTTATAGGTAGATTCAATGGCTATTATTCCAAAAGTACTTCAAAGTGATCAAAATCAATAGTTTATTTCTATAAACGTGTTTTAGAGTATGTTAATAAGGGTGTTAATTGATTTATAGTTACTTATAAACTTCTAATTGGTTCTCCTAACATTTATTTCCCTAGCATGCAATGTTTCTGTTATAATCTTATTGTGTGGTATCCACTAATGCCTCAAGTTCTATTATTGGTTCATGGTTAGTTACCATTGTAGTTGTTTTAGATATTATTTAATCATATACCTAAGGTAAAGTGTCCTTTGACATATATTTCATTATACATTTGAACATATTAAATTACTTTCCTTATTCCTAAAAACATAAAAATATTGATAACACCTAGGAAAAACCCTAAAAAATATAAAATCATGAAAATTGGCTTATAACTTCCATGTAAAATATAAATCCAAAAAATTATCTAGGATATAACCACTTATCTATCCTACTTCATTTCATATCCAAATTACCATTACCATACTATTATCCACCCATTTTTGGGATAACTACCTTGGCTTGATGTCTACACAGACTATGTAGGCAATGCTTGGATGAAATGGGCATCTCAAGTCTACTAAAAAAATCTCATTCTTCAATTTTTCACCCTCATTTTAAATTTTTATTCCTTTATGATATAACCATTTTTTAAGACATACAAGTGAGAATTGTTCATTTTAAATTGGTGCATTCCACCTATCATGTATGTGACCATTTGCATTATGCTCTCATCTTTTTGTGATTAACTAGTTACTTAATTATCTCAATATTTTACATGTACACCTTTCTTAATTATTATTTACTATCACCTACCTAATTTTCATCACTTTTATTCTATCGTATGTCCATGGGAGAACTAAATTTGGATTAAAGTCTATAGGACTATGTAAGAAGCATCCACTTGCATTTGGGAATTTTAAGTCATCTTAGCCGCCCCTTTCCTCTTCTAATATTCCCCTTGTTGCCACAACTAATTCATTATCCCTTTAGTCTAGGGGAAAAATATCCAAGCCAAATACCTTATTTATTAAACATGCATAATTGTTGGTTTATTACATTGAGTTATTTTTATCAATTACATTGTGTTCTATGTGTTTCACTTATTGGTTTGTTTCTTATTTATTTTATATGTTGTGTTTGATTACAATTTTTTTAATTTTATTATTACCTCTACTTAGATTGAGTCATTTAATTTATGTCTAAACTATTTTTATTTCTTTTTATGTGTGATGTATTATGTTTTGCACTTAAATCTTTGTATTCATATCTTGTATTTAAGTCATTCACATCTTGTATTTTTACTCTTTAATTTTTCTATTTTCTATTTAAAGTGTGTTATGTTTTTAACTTAGATTTTGGATATTTTATCATTATCTTGAGTTGTAAATATTCACATTTGAAATGATCCATGTGTAATTAACATAAAATGGTGTTATCATTTATCTATAATTATGATGCATAATTAAATTTTCCAAATTAAAAACCAAGTGATCAAGCTCATATATAGTAATGTGAAGTTGTAAGACATTTCTGAATGCACTATCCACCTATATAATACATTATCATAATGACATTCCTTTTTTCATAAAAACATGTCAATCTCTATGTTACCTAAGTATGACCATCTCCTTAAGTAGGCATATAACATCTAGTCATACTAAATGTACATCCATAAGATAAAAACAAGTACAAAATGAACTAGCAATATAGAAGAAAACATAATCATGGAAAATAAATATACATCAATATCCATTCTCTAATCAACATCTTAAAATTTAACATAGCAGTGGTAAATGAATAACTATCATCATAAAATAATATTAAGAGACCATATACAATAATCTATGTGCCAAAAGGAATTCCATATTTATAACTACCCTCTGATCAAATATTTGTCCTATGCCTGATGTTAATGATGATGGTGTCTATGGTGGTGGTAGACCCATCACTACCCTCTATGGAGCTGATTATGCCATGAATCACTCTGATATTATAATTTTTAGAGACCAATAGGTCCTAATAGTATGTTATCTTCATGAATACTCTCTATAAGTGGGTGCCCTAGCTCATATTAGATCTGTTGCCTTATATAAATTGTGGTAGTAAGCAATCTCATCATTCATTCATAAGACATCATCCTTCAATAATAAGGCATCATCTTTGGTCATAATCACATTGGATAGTGCTCTAGACTTCCCTTGATTAGATACCACCTATTGAGCCTCATTCAACTCCCCATAGGGCCTATAAATATCAATATGAGCTTTATAATTCTTGCCTATAAATACCAATAGCTCTACATCATGTACTATTAAGTTACCTGAAGTCCTATTAACTGAGACTACACATCTATTCGATGGGAAAACTACCCTCTAAATATAGTAATCTTTGAATCCTAGGCTATAATGATGCCATATAACCTAGTGGTCTCTCCTTAAGCTATAACTAACTCAACTCATAGCCCATCCACATCCTATTCTAAACCTATAATATCTAAGAAATACATTATGATCTCACATTTTAACTTATAAATAAGTGCATGATCCCCTATGGATCTCACTATACCATAGGTCTCATCCTTCCCTATACCTATGTCTTAGCCTCCCCTATACCTGTACCATCCCATGTACCATAGCTCTCGACCTTTCCTATACTTATATCCTATATTGAGGCTTCACTAGCTACCTTGACAATCTCTTTATCTATTAGAGGGCTCTATCACTAATCCTCATCTCCTATTCCATATCCATATTTATCCCCATCCCCACCCTATACAAATTGGATATGTAAAGTTTGTTGTGATATATGTTACATGAGTATCTGAAGAACCTACTGTGTAAGATATGCCACTAGAACATGAACAATATGTAGGTATTTAACATGTGCTATCACTTACTATATAGGACCTTATCCTTATATGTATGATTTTTTCTATTCCTTACTTTCATCCATCCTCTATTATATCCACTTATGATATCCTAGTTATTGGGGCTGAGGTCTCATTAATTAGATGGGTTAAAAACCTACCTACCATGTTGTATAGGAATATATCATACTAACATCTGAAACCCCTCCTAAATAATACCATAATATGGGTTATACCATATCAAATATGTGATTTTTATGTCTCTTAATAGTTGTATTCCCCACACTCTGATCTCTTGTGTGACATGTGTGAAAAAGTGGGTCCCATTTAGCACATCCTACCATAAGCTAAACTATTATTATATGTGATCAGACTTATATCTCTTCATAATAAATTTATGATAATTGATGATATATTAGGACATAAACATATACTAAAACATAAATCCATCCTCTATCCAGACAAAATTCATCTCGATATATAGCCACTAGATAAAGTCACCATCTATCATCTTTGTAGACACCCAATTTCAGCCACAAATAGCTTCCAACTGGAATTTAAATTGATTCTTACCAACCATTAAAAATTAAGCCTAGGAATCTCTTAACATTCTAATTTTGGTTTTGCATAATTTATCAATGCTCATAATCATGTTGAGGCATCCCTATTTGGGATATTATCCCATATGTAATAATAACCTATCATAGATTCATCCCAAATCACCTTGTGACATAACAACTATCAATTTCACCTATGGACCCATTAAGTGGGGCACATGATCAAATATTGAAAGAGCTAAAATTTTAATCAAATTGAATAATCTAATTAAACAAGATTAAATTCCTAGTTGAATTATCTATTTGCAATTAATGAATATATAAAAATGGAAATTCAAAAATTCAAAATATCAAACCTTTTCATCATTCCCTTTATAAGTTGTCAAGCTTTTCCAAAATATCCCAAAATATCTAATTTGAGAGACATGCCTAATAATTGGAAATCATAATCTCATAATAAATTTTAACTCAATTAGATTTAGTCTCAACTCACCTAGGGTTATTTTGAACCCATTCCATGTTTAAACTCAACCTTAACTCACCTTGGGTGAGGGTTAATTTTTGAGGCTATAAACACAATGCCATGTCTATTGATTTATAATATATCTTTGTTTGAAATTATTATGAATAAATATATTAAACAATCTCTCTTAGTGTAGTCTTATAATGCCTAAATTCCATGTGAGTAGTGTTACCATGCTCAAATCTTAAGCCAAGTAATCAAAGCCAAGGTGCAAAGGAAATATGAAGCCAACAAAGCTCCATTGATGAAAAAGTTGAGAAATATATTCAATAACCCATTTTGAAGCTCCAAGGAAGGTAAAAGAATGTTTTCTTGTATGTTTTAATTATGTTTCATATGCATGTTTATTACCTATGATCTCCCTAGTGTCTAGGCTAGAGGTGTTAGTATTTGAGTGTGTTTATTTGAGTTTTATTTCTTGTACTAAAATAATACTAACATCCTCTCTAGATATTCCTTGTCCACATCTTGTAAATCACAATGCAATAACATAGCCCACAAATTTTCTATCAAGGCCTTTTAAAACACCCTCCTAACAAATTTCATGTCCAAATACAAAATTGATGATCAAAACAAGTGAAATTTTAAGGATCAAGTACTTTTTTTGGAAATCACAAAGTTATCCTATGTAGTCAAATTTTTTATATTTGTAATCATGATATTGCACAATATCATTATTCTTGCAGTCATGATTTTATCATATTTTTTGTGATATCACATTAACTATTGCATTTTTGTGCTAACCACGATGATTTTTTCACTCAGTATTTGTGTTTATAGTGAAATCCACGATATTTAAATATCTCAACTCTATAGTAATAGTTTTTCCTTAAAAATTATGATATTATAATATTATTACTTCAAAAATAATGATATCTCCATAATTTTTGTAGTTTTGTGTTAACTTCCATAGTATTATATTTAATCACCATGGTTTATTGCAAATTGTTAATATACATTATTGTCTTTATTTTAATGATTTTTAATTAATACTATCAATTTCTCACTAACTCTACATTTGTAGGAAAGTTGTGGTATTGTGCTAACATTTGTAGTTTTTCAATAAAATTTATGGTACTACTTTCTGTTTTTACAAATTTTCACTCTATGAAAAGTTTTAAAAACCTAAGAGAAAGAATTGGAAAGTCATTTATCCACTCACATTTTGATTCTAATTAAAAGGACCCCATAACATGTTTTTCAAGACCCAAAGTCTAAAATAATATATTTAAAACATTCTAAGTTGCAAATTTCACATTTTAAATTGGTGTTTTAAAAATCTTTTTCCTTAAAGTCATTTTTATCTTTTAATGTTTTCAACACAAAAACCAAGGGGCTCAAAATTAATTACATATTCCATTTTGGTGCCATAAAATTAACTCTAAAATTATTTAAATAATCATAAGAGTTTCATTTTTGTGATTTTTTATTTAAAGTGTTTGTTTATAAAAATGAGTGTCATGTGTATTCTCTACCCCCATCCTCTTTAGGGAACTTGGGTGATAAAGCATTCTGACTATTTGTACTTGTCTCTTTGGTCCAAAAGCATGGAATGAAAGTTTATAAGTCCCTCCCAAAAATCCATATGATTTGGGTGACCCAATAAATGACCCTAAATTCCTTCCACTTATCTTTATTTTCATGCATTTTGGCTTGTGAGCAGGAGTTTATCACTTCCTCATGAGTTCTCTAGGTAAGTGTTGACCTAAGAATTAAAATCTAGGCATCCTTTAAACCCCAATTCATGGTGGGGTATATAAATTTATGGTGACCCATTGGGATGATTTTTTAGAGAAGTTAAAACAATATCTATTAGTGGTATTTGGCCTTAGAATGTAGAGGTAACTTAGACATCACACTACATTATGCAATGGTTGTGAAAAGGACTAGACCTTTTCACAACAATACATTTGATGTGGATGTAAATGATGTGATTATGCCTTAGTGTTTACCAAACATATAAAACTATTTAGAAATGAACAAATATGAATAGTTTAGACAACCTAACTTACTATGGACATATTGTTGATGCAGGGTGAGTATCCCAAAGTTACATGTCATCAAATAAAATCTTGAGAGAAAAAGGGGAATAAAATCCCTAATTTTCATGCACTTTTACTTTTTATATTGATAATTTAAAATCCTCTCAAGATAAATTATATAAATGGAATTTGATATTATGATGTGATATTTTTAGTTTTAGGATTTAGGATGTTACACTTAGGTGTATTTGTCATTTTGTCCTATTTGCTTGCATGGTCTCAAGTTGAAACTATTTTTTTAATCATACCACACCCAAAATGAGTATTTCTTATAAATCACTTATTTTTCTAAAGAGGTTTTATGCCATATAATTGATGACACACATTTTCTTTAGTCTTTTATCAAACCTTTTTGTTTATGTCACCTATTGGAAAAGGGTGTCCTTACATTGTCCAAATCATTCCAAGTCTTGTGCCTTAAAGTCTTGAAACTAAACCATGTGTATACCTTTATATCATGATAAAATCATTATGTTTCTCAAAATATTTCAAATACTTTTTTCCTTGTGTTCAAAATATCAAATTAAAACCACTTGAGCCTTTTGGATATATGCCTAGTACCATCATGTCATTCATTCTTATCTATCTTGTTTTTTGTTTTAAAGAAGCCTAATTTTCTAAATCAAGTTAAGAAAAAATCACAAAATAAATCATAATATTGAACATAGATAGACAGGATCAACTATTAAATATCCATATCGATATTCCATACCATCTAAAAAAGTCTATATTAATAAGAAAATAAATAATAAATAATTTAATAAACAATAAAAATGCATCCTCTTTCACATATTATTAATGTAGATAACAAATTTATAAAGACCAGTGAAGTGAGATAAATAATCTATGTTTTTCTCTATCTTTATGTACTTATTCATTATGATATTATAATTTGCATGTTTGGATAATAGTTGTAGATATGTATTTTTTAAATATATTCTACCAAATAGCCTTGACAAGTTAAAATCCAAAAATTTATTGATTTATTACTATGCCTCATGTAATTTTGTCCTAGACATCAATCTTTCACTTTTGGGATATGTAACTTAGGTTAATTCCTTACTCAATTTGAAGACTATTTTTATTCCTAAATCTGGGGAAAGTGGTTTATCTTCCATATGCCTTTTGTTCCATTTTGTCTACTAAAAGATAAATTTTATATTTAAAATCTAAATGCCTAGTTTGTGTCAAAGTGTTTCAAATTTGTTAGATTAAATCTCTTGCCCTTTAGGCCTTATTTTTTTTAACGTCTAGCTTTTGTGCCTTTTCCAAAAGACCTAGAAATAACTATTTTGAGCCTAGATTTTGTACCTTATTTTACAAAAGACCTAGAAAATTTTGTTTCTTTAGACCTAGTTTAGGATTATTTGAAACACTTTTTACCAAAGTCTGGTATTTTGGTTTCTATTAATCCAATTTACCTTTTTGTGTAAGACATTTGACATTATACTATTTTAGACCAAGTTTTATCATTAACCTTTTTGAAGATATAGCTCCACTTTTTAGACCAAGTTAGACCAAGTTTGGACTATTTGTCCTTTAGACATTATTTTTAATATATTGTAGAAATCTAGGCCTTTACGAGAAATGTTCATCATTGATTTGTATATGCCTCATTATACTCATAATATAGCCATGTACAATCTAGGTTATGATAATTTGGTCACATAAGAGGACCTTGTTCAAGATCCAAATGGTGAGGTTGTCATTTGTGAGATAGGTCCTTATCCTCCTTACAATACTCAATCTAGGGAACAAAGATAAGATATTTTATTGCAATATTTGGTTAACATGCCTCCATACTCAAATCAAGACCAAAATCAAACTACACAGTATCTTGATAGAGTAACATCAATTCTAGAACAAGTTCAAAAAATACCATATTACATTACTATGCCATCGACATATGATCCTTATTTGTTTGATCACCATTTTTTTGAAAATAAGGAAAAAGAATTAATCAAAGCTATGGAGGTAAGGGCCAAGTTTATAGTAGACTTCCCCCATGAAAATTTTCCTAGTCTAACTAGAGTGACTTTTAAAATACATTATAACCAAACCACTACACAAGCCTCTTCTATCAATCCTCAATCACTCATGTTAATTTCATACCAAGACCTACATATGATTTTCATAATAAAGGGCCTCATAGAGGACCACTTTCTACAAATTCAAATAGCATATCAAACCTATTTGAATCTAACACACAATTTCAGTAACATGGCCATGTCAAATGTTCCAGTCATAGAGTTAACTCTTTCAAAGGGGGTATTAATTAAAATTATAGGATAAGACAATCTAGGTAAAAATCCATTTTTAAAAATGACTTCAGTTGGTGGCATGTTCAACATCCCATCTATTGAAGAAGTGTTTACTTCTTCTACATAGAATAATGTGCCAAACACAGTGGATAACACACAAGTGTCATCAATTCTAGACCAAAGTGGCTTTACTACACCAATAATTAGTCCACAAGTGCCTCTAGTTAATACCATGGGTGGTTAACAATAGTATGGGGAAAGAATTGGTATGTCTCAACCACAACAAGCTACCTTTAATCTTCAACCAACTAATTCCACAAGTATAAAACCACAAGAATTAAGTAATCAAGCCTAGACTAGTGCTTTGCCTCAACAAAATTTGATGAATGCTAACCCACCACAATAGGTCATATCTAACATTCTATAATAATAGGCACAATATAATATACCTTCATAGTAGAGGAAGAAAATCCTACCACCTCAATAAGGGGAAACAAATGTTCCACCTCATTAAGTAGTGATAAGTATACCTCAACAATCAAATACCAACATCCCTTTACAATAAAAAACATTATTTAATCCATAATGTATGTTTATTGGTCAAAGATAAATGTTGAACACTCTACAAGCATCTATGCCACAAAAAAAAATTCACAACAAAGAGGTACTACTATGCAAAAAGTACCAATTAGGTAGTAATTACCTTTTGTTCCAATCATGCCACAAATCTAATGATAGGGCCTTGGTTCCCAATAAGTTCCCCTTATTTAGATAGGCTGACTAATTGACATTAAGTTCTTACTCAAACTCAATAGGAAAAATAATTTACCCTGAGCCATATCCTTCCATTTCCATTGTAGCCATAATTCCCTTAAAATCAAGGTTATATATCGAATCTAAACCAAAGTATTACACCATAATGCATACAATTTCAGAAAATTCACCCTAATATATGGATTCATATTCCTATTTGGTTCCCTAATCAAGCCAAAATTCCACAATAAACCATGCCTCCATTATACCCTAGTCAAGGTAATCCATCTTTGGCCGCCCAACCTCCACCTTAGGCCAAAGTTCCATCTATTTTATTAGCATTAGAAATGCAACAAATGAAGTATTCAATTTCCACCATTCAAGTAGGGAAGTAGACCAAGAATTTCAATTTCGATGATGTGTGTTCATACCCCTTCAACATACACTATCTACATATACCATTTTTTCTAAGGTATGAACCACCACAATTTGATAAATACAAGGGTAAAGGAAACCCTAAGGCCTATTTGATAAAATTCTTTGCTTCTTTATAGATAGTTGTTTATAGTGACATATACCTACTACTTTTGTTTCCTTAAAGTCTAGTAGGATAGGTTTTAGAGTGTTTCCTAAAATTTCCAAAGAATTATGTATCTTATTTTGACAACCTCTTAAATAAGTTTGTGCAACATTTATCCTACAATCTCAAACATGATATTTTGTTGGTAGATTTCACTCAGGCCAAACATAATTTTGGTGATATCTTAGCAAGATATCTATAGTTGTGGAGATCACTTACTAGCTACTTCACCCATAGCTTATTAGACAAACAACTGGTGGCTATGTTTACTAAAAGTTTTCACAATGAGATATCTTACCATCTATAGCTACAATGTTCACATACCTTCAAAGATATCATCAAAAAAGGTTTGATAATTTAAAATTCCCTTATTAACAAAGATATTATTAATTTAACCTATTCAAACCTAAATTAGAACCAAAATTAAGGAATATGCCAAAATCAAAACCAAAACCAAGTCCAAGTACAAGCATCACCACCAACCTAGGATAGTATTTATGAAAAATCCAAGAAATTCAACTAAAATAAGAATATTTTTATAAATGGAGTAACTAATTGAATCATGTCCAAATATTTCAAATATTGTTTACTCAGTCAATTCCATAAATGTAGCTTACTCCTCATCAACAACCCATTTAGCATGTGTAGAATTCATAAAAACCTAGACCAGTGCAACAAATACAACAACCTCTACCTTTGAAAACCCCTCCCTTAAGGAGAAATGAGCATACTCATCGAGTCTTCAATGACCTTGGAGATCCTATTTAAGTAGTTTTTTACAAGTTAGTCACTTCTAACATGATTAGTTGGCCAAATTTTAAGCATTATCCTGAGGGTATTATGTATCCTAATTGGTATAGAGAGAATGAGTTCTATGAATACAATCATGTTCATGGACAGTATCTATGTCATTGTGTGCAGATCAAACACCTCACTAAAAATATGTTTGAAAATAGGGATATTACAATGGATAATAGAGCATCTAAATCCAATTAGAATGTGAGTATCTATCAAAACCCTCTTCTAGAACATAAAAAGCAATAAAATCATTAACAAAGTCCAAAACAACATCAACAATAGTATCAACAACCATGACAACAACAATGTCAAATGATTGGGTGGAACCAAGGCTAAAATTTTTCTAATAACCAACAAACTTACCATGTAGTTGTACATGACTACAATAATTTTTTAGGTCATATTGCATGAGTTTACATTTCCACCATCACCATCAATCCAACACCAAGAAATAACATAAAGGGACCATTATTGAATAACACAAATCCACAAATCTATGCTAGAGATCCTTTCCTAACCTAGGATCACAAATAGGTACACCAAAAAACAAGGATTACTATTTTAAGACATTATACTAATAACTTGTCATTTACCCATGACCACATAAGCATACACCAGCAATCAAGACTTATCATATGTGACCCCCTTCACTATCATTTTCTAGAAATAATAGACCTATACATAATAATGATTTTACAATCACAACTTGATGTTCAAATATTACCATTCTAGTCCCACAACCCCTTACCAGTGAACCCATCTAACCCATCATTCTAGATAAGAACAATCTATATACAATTATTAATTAAAATACATTTGACATTGTGGAACAAATTTAGGATACACCCACATGAATATCCATTTTGTATTTTTTGCATATGTCTATTATCCATAAGAACATCTTAATAGAGTTTCTTAGCTAATCCCAAGTTCCTTAGATAATCCCAAGTTCCCAATGATATAAGCCTAGAAAAATTCCAATCTTTGGGACATATAACCCCAATATACTAGTTAACCTTTAACCAAAGTGATATGTCATCCCTCAACCCTCTCCATAAATTTTTTTTTTACATTGAAATTGTCATTGCATGACAAAAATTCAAATGTGTCCTCATATATAATGGGTTGATCCTGAATATTATGTCTCTAAAGATCATCAAACATATTAGATATACAATAACTAATATCTAGATTAAAATAATTACTATCAAATCCTATGATAATGAAGAATAAGAATCATAAGGCACCATCAGCTTGCTAGTTATCATTGGTCCCCTAACCCATGATACACCTTACCATGTGTTAGACCTTGAATTGTCATAAAATTTATTTTTAGATAGACCTTGGATACATAAATTCATTCAATCCTATCAAAATTTCACCATGTCTCAAGTTCTATCACTCAAGAATGGAGATCCCCATCAATGGATATTTACATCCTTATGAACATTGCAAACATTTATATGTAGAGTATAAAAGTTACAACTACCACATTGGATTAGATCTAATGCCAAAAAAGGGCAAAGCCAAAGAAATACTTGTTGACTTACCATAGGATAATTGCATAGACCTATATAGCCTTGATTCATCTTCCCATATACCACCTCTTGAAATGTCAAATTATTAAACCATATTAGCCAATGGCCTAGGAGAGTATTTGACCCATTACACATTTCACATTAACAAGATTCCATAAAACCCAAAGTCCTCTAGAATACCTAAAGCCAATCCACCTTACATGGAATGGAAATGAAAGGGAAAGGGAAAAATTCATAGTCTACCTCTTATAGTTTTCATATTGGCCATTGGCCAAGAAGAGGACCCACTTAGAAATAATGAAACCTAGTTGTACAATGACAAAATAGATGATTGTTAAAAAAAATCTAAAGATCCCATTCCTAATAGGATCATGGAGAACCAAGCCTATGAAGGAGGCAACTTTGGGTAAAATTAGTAAAGAAATTTGAAGCCAATTTCCATAACTTGGTATAAAGGAACCTATGGGATCATATTTAAACTACATGGGGGTGACCCCATGTTTTCTGATGCCATCAACTAGTGATGATGATGTTGAAAGTAAAGCAAAGTCTTATCACAAAATTTATAAAGACCTTACCAATTCTAATATGTTTAATACCCATGCCATTTTTACTCTTACCCTTTGTGTCAGCCTTAACTTATAACTTGAGATAAACAACAATCCATAGTGTCTATATATGAGTTTGAGAATGATGAGGCCTTTTGAAATTTTCTAGGCCTAAGGAACAATGTTCCATTAAGAGGCCACAAACAAGGGTTTTAATCAAACTAGATACTACAACCTATTTTGGAAAATAGGTGAACACCCTTAGCCATAAACAAATAAATAAAACATTGAGGTCCTAAATTGAAAACTTATTTAAGGCACTTTTGGACTAGGGTAAAAGTAAAGAGAGGCCAATCTTCTGCTGAAAACATGTTTTTGGTACCATTATATGAAGGTGTTCACCTTTCCTCAAATATTGTTTAGGAGAACACCAATGATAAATTTGCCTTTGGATCTGAGTTCAGTTCTAAAGAATATCATGACATTGATCAAATTATTCAAGAATTTTTAATAGTGTTTATAACATGGCCATCCCTACCATTCAAAGATTTAGATTCATCTTGATTAAGAGAGCTTGAAGAGCCATTCCAAATAGAGGAATTTGTAGTTATAGGCCATTTCAAATCATTTCCAACTATTTTAGAGGATGGTTCAAATCTCTTCATAAAATAAACTATGGAAGTCAACATTAGGACTATAGACAACCCAAAATGGATTAAATGAGGCATACCCCTCACTAAGGATAAATGTGAAATATATACAACCCTTCTAATGGAATTTTTTGTCATATTTTCTTCATCCTATTTAGACATACCAGGTTTGGACCCCACCTTGGTTGTCCACCACCTTGTTGTATATGCTTATGCCAAAATTGTCAAACACAAACTACACAAGATGCATCCTTGCATTTTTATATTAGTAAATAAAGAGTTGGAAAAACTCTTAGAAGTGAGATGTATTCTATCCATCGACTAATCAAAGTGGATCTTAAATGTTGTGTTAGTCAATAAGAATCTAGAAGAAATTAGAATCTATACTAATTTTAGAGATATAAACAAGGCCAACCCTATGTATGACTTTCTTATCCCAAACATTGACATGAAATTTGACTCCATAGTGGGGTACAAAATACTTTCACTTATGGATGGATTTTCATGATACAACCAGATTTAGATTACACCAAAAAACCAACACAAAATAGAGTTCACCATTCCATGGGGAGGTTTTTGTTATCAAGTTATGTTATTTGGTCTCAATAATGATGGGGCCATATACCAAAGAGCCATGACTATCATATTTCATGATATGATGCATGAAATTGTTGAAGACTATGTTGATGAAATATTAGGTAAATCAAAAACCCATTCTGATCATCTAGTTTCACTATGAATAATATTTGAGAGGCTTAATTCATACAAGGTTAGAATCAATCCTAAGAAGTGTGTATTTAGTGTTACTTTAGGCTAACTACTAAGATTCATCATATATCACAAGGGAATTGAAGTTGATCTAGCCAAAGTACAAGCCATTACCCAAATGCACCAAACTTATAATTTGAATAATATTTATAGTTTTTCAAGGTAAGATCCAATCTATTAGATGTTTCATTTCTTAGTTGACTAATAAGCTCCATCCATTTACACATTTATTGAAGAAGGGTGTCACATTTTATTGGGATAAATAATGATATAAATCCTTTTAACCCTAAAGGACTATCTTACCAACCCACCTATTTTGTTACCACATATGCTATGAAAGCCATTCTTACTATATCTATCTACCATTTACAAAGCCCTAAGGGCACTTCTAGCTCAGCCTGATGATAATGGAGAAGAACATGCCATGTAATATCTAATATGTACACTCATTTTGTATGAAAATAATTATAAGCCAATTAAAAAAGCTTATTTAGGTATGATATTTTAAGCCCAAAAGTTGAGATTACATGTTAAACAACAAGACCATAATTACTTCCATAGTAGATACACTAAAGGATCTACTATCCAAAACAACTTTACAAGGTAGAATGGTTAAATGTATCTTGCTTTTAAGTGAGTTTGAGATAGAATACATTAATGCGAAGGCTATAAAGGAGAAGTGTTTGTAGATAAAATTGTTTATGTTCCCCTTAAATTTATTAAACCCATTACTTTCCAATTCCTAGATGAGTCCATTATGACCATCATTAAAACACTTCCCAAGGAGCAACACTAGAAGCTATATTTTGATGGATCATTCAGATCACATGGATCAGGGGTAGGCCTATTGTTTATTAAACCATATGGGAATATTATCCCTAAAATAGTAAAATATGAATCACTAATTTAATGGTTTCATTGAGTAGTATAATGGAATATTTAGCATCTCAGGGTTTATGATGATTCTTAGTTAATCATCAATCAAGTTAAAGACCACTTTCAGACCAAAGATGACAAGATGGTACCATGAAAGGCCATGATTGACACTCTTAAATAGAATATTACTAACATATGATTTTCACACATACCAAGGGCTAGTAAAAGGATAATATATGACATGGATACCATTAGCTCTTTGATCTACATATTGACAAGGCAAAATAATATTAATTCCTTATTGAAAACCATCTAGTGCTAGCTCATGAGCATTAAACTATCAAAATTATCTATGATATTATTTTTTTCAACACTATATGGTATTCATACCTCTTTACATATCTTCATGACCATATTATGCCACCAGACCTATCACGTAAATGTAAAAAGGCTTTTACCCACTAAGTCACCTATTATACCTCACTTAACCTAACCATATGCCACCACAAATTTGATGGAATTATACCTCATTATGTAAATTCAATAGAAGTAACATTATCATTATTTGGATATCATGAAGGAGTATATGGATCCCACACCAATAGGGCCATCCTAAGCAAAAAATTCCTATGTACCAGTTAATTATTAGCAAACTATGGATGTAAATGTAGTTGCTTATGTTAAATGGTGTGAAAAATGTTAAAGGCATACCAATCTAATTCATTCCCTAGCTAAGACACTAAAACTAATGCTTACACCATGGACATTTTTCACATGGGGACTCGATCTCATCAGGAAGATTAACCCAACCTCATCCAATGGCCATAAACACATCCTTACCACTATTGAATATTTTAATAAATGGGTTGATAATATAGCCCTTAGTTATGTGATTAGAAAAAAATCTCCAATTTCATATTTAATAACCTCATCTATTGCTATGGTATCCCATCTGACATTATATCTAATAATGGTAGATTTTTTAAAAAAAAGGATGTCAAAATGTTGTGTTTTAAGTAAAGTATCACACAACATTTTTCTACCACATATCACCCATAAGGTGATGGCCAAGAGAAATCATCTAATAAAACCATTATAAACATCTTTAAAAATATTGTCAATGATGTTATCCATAATTGGTACCTCTAAATATTCTACACCCTCTGGGCATACTAATCTAATTACCACCCTAACCTAAGATACTCCATATTCCCTAGTTTATGGTATTGAGGCCATCCTTCCCATTTAGGTCAAGTTACCTTCTTTGTGTATCTCACTCAAACATGTCCTAGATGATGAATATTACCATGTAGATCACCTATAAGATCTAGAGTTACTTGATGAGAAATGCATGACCACTATCAATATCTTTTAAGCATACCAAAATAAACTTTTTGGTCACTATAATTAGCATGTCAAACATAGAGAGTTTGAACATGTGGATCTTGTTCTCAAATAAAACTAAAATAACACCATAATCAACAATAAAAATAAGGTTAAATCCAATCCCAATTGGATAGGCCCCTATATCATTGTTTCAAATTATGGCTTTGGAGCATACATGCTCTCTACACCAAATGGAGATGAACTTGATGATACAATGAACATCATAAACCTAAGTGTTACTTCACTTGAGAGACCTGAAGTATTATCTATGAGGCCAATTTCTATTGTACCATAATATCAACATTCTTATTTATACCATACCCTAGACCATTCTACCATACCTTCTGTATTGACCAACATTATTTTTACCCTCCCTACCTAACCTTTTGACCTTGGTTTCATTCCATTGGTTCTTTGGGTACCTTTAGTGATAGGATTCAAATCAAGTTTCAATATCTTATTTATCATTATAGATAGAAGCCATCTTTTGGACCAATATGATAGTGTTTTGGTAGCTGCATCATTCATTTCTTGTTTCATTTCATTTTGAGTGTTCCTTATTTTAACCACCTTTAGACAAATAATTTTGTAGTCTATGCCACTAATTATAACCACCTTTGAGAAAATTACTATCATTGACCTATGTAATTATTTCTTAATTATAATTTCATATGGGAAAATTAATAAAAACCCTTTTATCATGCCTTGAAATCCCACCTTGCCATTAAAATGTTGTATTATGCCATTTGACTAGTTTTAGAACTTGTTTTTACGTAGTCTAATTTAATCCATTTTAAGGTAGAACTACAGTGATTTTAAGTCCTAATGGGACTACATATGCAATGCTCAATTCATTTTGAGGTTAGCTCAATCATCCTTTTCCATGCTCTCACCATTTTGTGAGAAAATTTAAGTTTCAATGCTCTCATCATTTTGTGGGTTGGACCATTTAGTATCTCATAATTATCAATTGGGTTGACCTAATTAAAAAATTTAGAAAACATTTGTAAATGTTATAGAATAACCTAAAAATTATTAAATTGACCACTTCTTTTCCTTATGGATTTTGGGAACCCTAGCTAATTCACAAGAAACCATTTTTTATTTAGTTTCCCCATCCTTATTGGCCCCTAATCCTTATGCTCTCACCATTTTTTGAGTTTTCATATTGTGTATTATGTATTCACCTTTGATACATGAATGACCATTAGGCTCAATTTCATGCTCTTGCCATTTTTCTAATGCATTCCAATTATTCCTCTACCTCATCAAATTATGTTAATCATGATCATCATTTTTCTTCTATCACATCTCCTAGGAGAAAAACATTTGATCTAAATTTTATGTTGGTTCTTACATCCATGAAACTATGTATGCAATGTCCACTTTCCTAGTGCATCTAGAGTTATTTTGGCTACCCCATTCCCTTTATTCTATTCCCCTATTTTGATTGATTATTTCATTATCTCTTATAATCTAGGGGTAATTTTTCATTTTCTTGTTTATTATCTATTTACACTAACATTGTGATTAACCATTCTTTGTGTTTTTTTAATTTTGTTCTCAACTATTTTGTTTTATTATATATTTATTTTCCATTTTTTGGTGTTTTGTCTTTCTATGTTTATTTTCATATTTATTTGATTTCATTTTTTTGCCTTGACTCAGTATATCTATGTTCATTAAGTGATTCTTTGCATACTTTACTTACATCCATCCATATTCATATGTCAAAATTATTAGCATGGTTTTTATCATTGGTGCATTATTTTTAATTATTTATTGGATTACATGTCACTCCTTATGCATATTTTGACTAAGATATCATGATGTTTTATATTATGATGCATAACGTCATGTGCCAAAATAAAACTCATCTCAATAAATATTATAAAAAATGCAATTTTGGTACTTCTCCTTGGTACCTAAAAAATCTCGATCCACCCAAATCATTTCCAAAATACAAAGTAAATATATCATGAAATAAATTTAATATTTTCTAGTTATGACGTGCATATTCATACTAGCAAGTTTCCCAAATTCATCTTTCTCCTCTATACTAGCTTGGTATTACTCTATGAGTAAGGATTTAGAACATAAGCCCCCTATTCCAATTTTATATATTTTTCCCATCATTCTACCAATGATTCTAACTACCTCTAGGAAGATCATTATTTATCATCCCACCCATATTACTAATGATTCTAATTGCCTTTTAGGAAAATCATTATGTTTCAACTTATTTGGAGGTTAATGATTATAACTGCCTTTGGGCAAATCATTATTATTATTATTATTATTATTATTATTATTATTATTATTATTATTATTATTATTATTATTATTATTATTATGTAAAATTAGGGCAAATTATTATTATGATAATGATTATAACCTCCTTTTGGAAAATCACTATATATATTCATCCAACTGAGGCATGTTTTTATCCTACCAATGATTATAACCACATGTGGTAATTATTTTCTCTTTTAATGATTATAACCACCTTTGATAAAATCATTCTCTTGTTAACCTTATCCTTTTTCTAATGGTTATGACCACCTTTGGGAAAATCATTCTCCTTTTACCTTGTTATGCTAATGATTATAATAACCTTTGGGAAAAGCATCCTTTTTACCTTCCAACTTGGGGTAACTCACTATGCCACTGATTATAACTATCTATGGGCAAATTAGTCTTTTCTATCTTGGTTTACCTTAGGTCCCATCCTTTTCCTTCTTTTAAAGGACTGATCACTGACCTTATTTTCCAATAGCTCCCTTGAGGGGGAATCTAGATCTCATTAATCATCATTTGGGAAATTAGGCATATATGAAAGATGAAAATAAAATAAAATCCTTCCTTCTAATTGATCAATTTACCAAAAAATAAAATCCAAGGTACCAAGGAAAGATGAAGCCAATAAATCTCCATTGATGAAGATTTTTTGATGCACAAGATTATCAAGACATTCAACAAGACATTTTGGATCTCAAAGGTAAAATATGGTTTTATTTTATGTTTTAGTTATGTTTCATATGCATTATTATTACCTATACTCTCCCTAGTCTCTATGCTAAATGTGTTAGTATTTTAATGTATTTATTTGAGTTTTATTTATTTGACTAACACAAGACTAACCTGTCCTCTACATATCCTTATCCACAATCTTATTTATGGAATACCTATAAAAATAAAAATCTCCTTAGTGTCATCATATCCCCACTCCTATCTAGACCCAACCATAAAACATATGATCCTTTGTTACCATATATAATTATTGATGAATTGGTCACTCTATAGCGATGTGATCATAGGCCCATACCTAGAATAAATTGATGTGTCCAATATTATGGCCTCTTTTATAATAAATCATGTGTAAGTCACTATATATCTAAGCTAATGTCATAAAATCCCATGTAAATTGATTAGTTTAATCAATAATGTCTCATACCACTCCTATAATCCTAATATGAAATAAATGTCCACTCTTGTTAGGTAGTAAGAGGCTGTTAAAAATATCCATAATGATCAATACCTCCTAAGTAACTAGACCCTATAGTTGAGGTGGTGCCTCTCCTAGAATAATCATTGGAGGTCAAGATATATCCTCAAAAGAATCAATGCCAAATGATCCCTGTACAATCAAAATAACATCACACCAATAATATCCTCTAATACTGCTATCCTACCCTCTATCATGAAATAGATATATTAGCCCCAAATAGGCACTTAAAAATTCTTCTTCACATCTTCTAAGGTCACTATGGGCTCTCTACTAGGTAGGAAAAAAGTATAAGTCTCTTAATTCCAACACTCTACTAATGCTAAAAAAATACATGATCCATTTTAATAATTGGAAGTTACGATATATGTCATTAATCGACTACCTTTAAGAGGCCCACAATCTCATTCATCATGATCTCATGCCAATGTAGAACCAATGACCATTGTTAATGTGTCATCATGACTCATACATGCTCATGTGTAACATAAACCAAATAGAATAAAGTCATTCACTTGTCTACTTCTAATTGATCAATTTACCACTTTTTTCTAGTTTTGGACTTATAATATTATTCTCCTATCCTATTTTCCATTTTCTCCTAGCCCATTTGTCATTTTTAGTAACCTCACCATTTTTTTTAATATTTTGAATTCTATAGAGAATCTTCTCTATTTTTAGGGTGATCCCACCATTTTCCTTCTTGGGTCCATGAATTCAATGTTATATTGGTTGATCCCAATATCTGGTAAGAAGACCTAGCTTAATCTAGTGACTTCACCATTTTAATGCCATGAGTGTTTGTTAGGAAATATTGTTGTTTGATAAGAGATACTACTATTTTATGGGTGATACTAGAATTTCACTCACATTTTCACTATTTATTCATTATTTATGAAATACTTGATTTCATCATTTTGGAATTTTTCATTTATTTTGGTGATCTCACCAATTACCCATGTAGTCACTATTTATGTGGCATTCCTCCCATTTGAATTAGTGATTTCTCTATTTTTCTCATTTTGAGAATGGTGAAGATGAATTTCACCTAATTCTAGGGCCTAATAAATGTCTATTTTATAAATAAAAAAGGTATTATTGATGCACCACTCCCTGGTGACTATTGGTACTCTTCATTGTGATCCCCAAGGTGTCTTTAGTGAGGGATATTTATCATTTACTTAAAATTTCTCATACACAAAGAGTAGAGATCTAAATTATAATAATGGAGGGTAAAATGAAAAAAATTTACCCCCTAGGTGTGGATATATAGTCAAATATTGAATTTATACCCCCTAAGCCTATTTTTAATCCTTTTTCTTCTTAAGAGGCTCATTTTTGCCTTATGCATTTTGATCCATTTTCTCCTAATTAATCTACTTTTCAACCTCTTCTATTAAAACACATGTTTATTTATTATGTTCATGGACTCCTCCATTTAATATAATTTTTATACTTTCCCATCTCAAAAGAATCATGCATCTCCTAAACAATGTTTTCAGCATTTTCATTGATCTTTGTGCACTTCTTGGAGCCATTGGATACTTTCTATTATTATTTTTAGTTTGTGTTTGCTTGTTTCATTGAATGTTATTTATTTACCTTTATATTATTACATTGAATCAGTCCATAGTGTTTACTAGGGCATCATCATGGTGATTCATATTACATATTTGTAATTTATTATATCCATTAATATACTCCAACATTCCCATCATGGTTTTTATCATTGGTGTGATGTTATCATTTATCTAGATGATCAATGATCGGTCCTTATGCACATTATGCGTTGGTCATCATAGTTGTTTATATAATGGTGTATAATATTTTGGTACTAAATAGAAAATCAATCCATTAGAAGTATATTAAATAATGCCTCAATATTATCTCTCCTTGTATAATATTCCCCAACTAAGTCATCACATACATAATCATCATTTCTCAGAATACACATATGCTCCAATGTGGCAAACCTTTTTAGAATAATAAATGATGAAATTTTCCCTAATGGGGAAACCATTTAGACCAATCAATGATCATATCCATCCAAATATGAAAACTCATTGAATCAAATGATCACATTTGCCTTACTAGGGCACCTTACTATCACTCAGCTAGGACCACCCTTTGGGGCTAGTTTATTTAGATTTTCCTTACCCATTGCAAATATAAAAGAAATAGAATTAACTCATTTGTATTAATCTAATACATGGGTTAATTCCATTATTATTTTTTATTCCATATCTTTTTGAGATCCCATGCATGTTTTTCATTTATGTCTAACTTCTTAAGGGGGCATCATGGGTCACTAATTATTTCTTTGTCCAAAAATTAAAAATTATTCTTAATGAATTTATCACTATTTGAAATGAAGTTATTATTCCTAGTTTCTCAAAATATCTTCTCAAATAAGGGAAAAATGTAGACACTTAATTATCACCACTATCATTTTGAAATTTCAAGTTTAAACAACATCCCACAATAATGCATAAATTAGACCAAAACCACAAAAAATATTTGATTTATTCACACATGTCAAATGAAATTATTGATTTATGTTTGGGGAATTATCATTTACACAATCATTATATTCTTCTTATTCATCTCTAGTCAAATTATGACCTATCAAACTGATGCTTTCAACCAATAGTGCATGACAACTAATCAAATTCTTAGAATTGTGAAAATCCTAACTAGATTCACTTTACTGATTAAATCTAATTAAATTATTAATCTAAAAATACATATCAAATTATTTAATATCTAATTTTATAAAATAAAAATTTAATATATATCTAAAAACGTGACATCATCATGGCATCATCAATCACAAAGTTAATAATGCAATCCATGCTTAATAAATGCAACAAATATCTAATTCGTGTATGTCATGCCTATTATTTAATCCATTATTAAAAAATATTAACTATAACATTAATGTAATTTGGTATCCTAATTTTAATCAATATTTGACCACACATCTTGATCTTGAGATGGATGGTTGTTATCATTTTAGGAAAACTGCAAATATAAGGGCCTCTATGAACAATTATCAAGATTCATTATGTAAAGACATAATGCCAAAATCATACTAAAATATTTACAATTTATTCATCCTAATTGATCAAATCCATTAGTGGACAAGGGGAGATGTCATTGGAATTAACAAAGTGGATTGACAAATACTCCTATTCCACAAATTGATCATAAGCATTTGCAAAATAGTTACTAGGTAGGGTATTCAAGGAACATAAATTTATTATTTGTATTCCTTTATTTATTTATTTATCTAGTGATTATATCTTACCCTAAGAAGTAAGCATAGAGTGTTCGTTATTGAATTCATTTTGGATTACTTTACACTAATTTTATATTAACCTAATTTTTTTCATATTCTTCTAGTCATATAAAATGTCACTTGAGTGCAATGAGTGTTAATTGATACCACCCTACCCATAGATTATCCGTAGACCTATCTTAGGGAATATTTTAACCCTTGCATGTATTTCATGTAGGTATTACACATCCTTAGACATACCAAAATTAGACATATACATTCCCCTAGGGATCCATGCCCTAAATGCTCCATGTTCTTCCACTTCGACACTAGTACATGTCTTTGAACAATAGTGCATTTTGAAAATGGCCAAGGGACTATGCTAATGTCCCTTATCTAATTTCAACCCCAATAGATATATTTTTAATTCCTAAGACACCTAAGGTTATCCTAGACCTATTTTACACTCCACACAAGAACCAAATCAATATTAATACATCATTTTAGCTCTTTACCCACTAGATAAAATACAAATAAAAATACCCATAATCTTAGAATAAGTAGTGTAAAATCAAGGTCATTCATCCCTGTTCTACCCTATTTATGCATACAGTAACCTATAACCATCCTAATCTTAGATTATGTATATTTATAGTCTCAAAACCCACTCAAAGCATTCAAGTCAAGACTCATACTAGTACTCAATTTAATTTGAACCAAGACTTAAATTGTGAGAATTAAATCAATATTGATCCCCTATCAAGGTATTTGTATGTATGAAACTTTGAACACAGCAAGGTGTTGAGGATGTCTAGTCTACCTAGCTAACATAACTATTTTTCTACATGTGCTCTTCAAATACCCTAACAATGTAGAAGTCTATGGTTTTATCATAAATAAATAAAAAATAGTGCATATATAGTGAATCATGTAATTTACACACATGCATAGGAAGAGTAGACTCATCCAAAGATGCACATAGTTTTTTACATAAGGGACACTAGTGTGACAAGGACACTAACATAGTACACTATTATCAAAGGTATCATGTTATTATTTGGGAGTGTTTATGACACATAGATCCTATTTAAAACACTTAGATCATCTTATACACTAGTTTATATCCTCTAGATCATCTATCTCTATCAATTTATATATAAGTACTTATTTGTGTCATTGATTACTATTTTTGGAAATATCCGATTAAGTTAATTCTTGCACAAATAAGTGGTTGTATTTATTAAATATTTAATCCTTGATTTAATATACTCATTCCATTTAAAATCCTAAGATTTATATTACACTAAGTCCTTAAAATTCAAATCATTTAGTGAAACCAAATTACTTGAAACATATTACTTAAAACCCTAGTGTACCACTAGGGTTTTCATTATTATTTTTAAAAATTGCTCAATTTACAATTTGAAGCCTTCTATCATGATTATCATGATAGATTTGATTTTATAATTTATAGTATAAAGTCTTGTGGTTTGTCTTACATGATTATTACCCTCCATTTATATAATTATGGACATATATGTCACTCCTCTCATATATCATATTAGAACATAGATTATTTTATACATTGGTACACCTCACCCTTAGCCTAATTTCTATGGAAAACATTATTGCATGGAAAATTTTTATTTACCTCTAATTATTATAAAATGACAAAGAGCTAATATGATTCCTTTTATTCCTCCTCCACCTAGACTTATTTACTATCTTCACTCACATCCCACCTCTGTTATTCACCCTCGACAAATAGTAGACCTTGCAGTTTAAGTTATCACTAGATGAAATTGGATGTCTCCTCAACCTATATAATATTAGTGCAACCCCATGATATCTACTCATCCCCAACATAATAAAACAAGCTCTATAGATCAACATAGAGAATATGATATTATGGATGATTTGATAAATACACCAACTAAGACTTGTATCTTGGAATTACTCTAAAATGAAATTATTTTCAAAGATATTCTTTTTCAGACACTCAATCATACATCTTTTCCTCTTGATACAGATCCAACTTATTTTAAATTTGTCATGAACACTATGAAGGACATTAAGGATGTTATATCTTTTTCTAATGACGATTTGCCTTCATAGTTAATTATTGATTAAAATTTCCCACTCTTCATTCAGGCATTAGTCAAAACCATTGTTATTAAACAATTTTTAATTGATAGTGTTTTATGAATTAACATATACAATCTAAAATTACTATATATTATGGGGGTTGGCATAACATTCATTCCAAATAAATATAAGAACATTAGAGGTTTTGATGGCATTCATTGATAGGCATTGGATACTATTACATTAGATATAACAGTTGGTCTAAAAACCCTATCAACATAATTTCACATGATGCCTTATCATTTGCATTATAATTTATTACTTGGTATAACTTGGATACATCCATAGAGGCCATACCATCTACCTTGCATACATGTGTCAATTTTTTACATGATGGATATTTATACACTTGCCTAGTTTATAAACAATCATTCAGATATTGTAGAGTAACAGATCCCACTATATACACATAATATTTTGAAACTTTTATCACTTACTAACACTTTTTATCTTGCAAGAACCCATCAAGTCCCAATATCTCTAAGTGTATGCCTTAATGGGTGCATCGAGAAAGGGGTGGGTAGACCATTGGTGCTTTATAGGATTGTTATCCCTTTTTCCACTTGTTATCTACACATTTGTCTCTAAAAAACCTTATCCATAAGCTTGTTATTCTCTATTTCACACTCCTCAATCATTTCTTACCTTTTATCCTCCTTTTCCTAACCTTAACCACCTTTTTATTATTCACTATGCTAGGTTGTCATTATCAACTCTGTATAGTTTTCAATTTCAATTTATTATACTAAGCTGACTGGGTTAACCCTATACAATTTTGGGTGAAATTCACTTATGATCTAGGTTGGCTCTTAGTAGACCTAGCTTGTGATCTAGTGAATTCTTGTCCAAAATTGCATTAGGTTGACCCTATTGGCCAAATTTTTTAGAAGGGATTAGGGTTAAATGTGCCTATATATACAAGTTCATTTCACCATTATTTAGAGAAGAAAATAAGAGGTAAGAGATATTACACATCTTATTATCCACCATTCTACTTGGGGAGTTAGATTAGGGTTTCATACTTTATTTGGAGATACAAATCTTGTCTTGTGGAGAGGTCTTTTGGATGCATTGATAGGTTGTGTATCCTACAAATGATTTATCCTTGTCATTCTTACATACCATAACAACCTATTGTAAATAACCTTGGCCAAGGGAGAGATTGAGGATAGATAATTTAATATTCAAAGTTAAGTATTCCTAGCTTTGTTCCTCCTTTGTAAGAGTAAATAGATATGCATTTGTACTTCTCTTCCATAATTTAGGATTTTGTATACATTGATGTGAGTATATGTCTTCTATTCATGTTTAATTTTATTATTTATAACCCTAAATTTATGCCACAAGATCTAGTGAGCACTAGATTATATTTTAATTTACTTGTTATTAGTTTAGTGAATATAAAACATAGGACACCCTTAGGGTTATTATGTGATTGTGCTTGACTGAAGGCTTTAGAACCCTAAAAAAATTGTGTATTGTGATAAGAGATCCCATAATTATGTCTATTGTATCCCTATATTGGTCATGTTCTTGATTATCTAATGTTTCCCTAGTCATAAGTGTATGGTGTGATCTATCTTTTATGAGTTAGGATTGGTTTATAAACATGATGCATTTATAATTAGATACATTCTAGTGAACTCGAGGTGAATCTAACCCTTGCAAGTTTTATTTCATGTTTTTCATTATTTTATAATTTTATTTTTTATATATTTATGATGTTGGGTTAATAGTGTCAATATAGATCTAACTTTTGTGCACACGTTTAACACATAGTAACATCAATACAACTCTATTTTATTTGTGATGGTTTTTCATTAGGTACAAGCTACTAGGTTAGCCTTGTCGAATCTATACATTTTCAAACTTCCATATCAATTTACTAGGTCAACCCTATCAACTCTATACATTTATAAACTTCTAGAAAACATACTAGGTTGACTTTATCCACATAGTATATTTTATGGGTTTTTAGTAAACAAGAAACTTCAAACCTAAGTCAACATAATTTACATAGTTGGTAGAATTTGGAAGTATAAATTAGGTTACTTCAGTCATAATCTCATTTTCCTATACATCCTATAACCCACCAAGGTTCATTTATATTCATCATTTTTTTAATTCATTATATTTATATTTTTCATAGTCGAAAGTCTTGAAAACTACCCCTGTATAGTGAACTAGGTTGACCTTATCAATGTAGTTCTATATTTTATGTTTTATTTGGAAAAATAGTTTAATATTGTCAATGTATTTATTTTTTATACCCTTGATTCCATATTATAAAATAAAAATTATTGAATTTCTTATATAGTCTCTACATACATTGTTGTCTAAATCGACATTGTACTATGTTTTAAAGTTGGTATTAACACTTATATGCTAGTAATTAGCTCACACTTTCATTTCTCATTTCTTTCATGCTTAAAATAGATCACATAGTCTAATTAGGTGGTATTTTCTCTTTTATACATGCACTACTAGATCACAAAATTTTAAAATGTTCTTTAATAATTATCTACCCAAGGCTTACCTACCTAGATTTCAACACCAAGGGGAAAGTTGAATTGGTTTTCTAAGTATAAACACATGGTTAATGGTATATATTAGATAATAATCTAACATCCTTATCATCAGGGTGTGTGATGTGAGGGGGTAGGCCCCAATACCAAGCTAGTACCATTGCCAATATAGGTCCCTTTCAACCTAAACATCTTGAAACTATTCATACATTGCTTTCTAGTTCCTTGCTTATAGCCAACTCCCTATCACATCTCAAAATCATATTTTAATAGTCTAAAAAAATTTAGGATGACCACTTAGTTAGCTTTTACTTTCCAATTTTATTGCTTGCTCTTTACTCAATTGTATGTTGTATTTCAAAAACTTGTGTTAGCCAACATTAGTGTAAGGTTTTATGTTGTGTGCCTCAATTGTACTAACCTCATTGACCCAATTGATTATGTGTTTCCTTTAATTTCTTGATTTTAAAAAAATTGAATTTCTTTTTATTATTTCAATACACAGTTATTCTAATCAATACAGTCTCTTACAAACTATCTATTCTTCCCTTACTCATAGTACTAGATTGAACCTATTGACTATGTACACTTTTTTAGTTCCTATTTATAGTACTAGGTCGACACTATCAACTCTACAATTTTTAGACTCTATTGATAGTACTAGGTCAACATTATCAACTTTTTACAATTTTTAGCCTCAATTTCTAGTACTAGGTTGACATTATCGACTCTATACATTTGCAGCCTTAGTTTCTAGTACTAGGTTGACACTATCAACTATGAAACTATTCCTTATGTGGTTATCCAGTATTATTTCATAATGATGACATTTTATAATCCTTCCCCTAGTCAATAACATCACATCATTAAGGATTTAGATCATAATCTCACTCATTTCATTACTTCAAATAAAACTATTCACTATCTTCATCTTCTCCTAATCCAAAACCAATCACTACAAAATGTAATGTAGTTGAGGTCATTAATTTTAATCCTCATCCCAATACTAATGTTGGGAATGCTCTAAAAAATAATACCCCACCTATCAACACTAATACCCTTCTTACATACACTAACCCACCTATTGATACAACTCAAATTCTTTCACAAGTCATACATCAAATGAGCATAATGCAAACTTCTAACACCTCTCAAATTATGAACATTAAACAACATTTATTACACGTGATTAGTTAACCACCTCAAGTCATCATGTCTCATCCAATTCCAAATTTTGTCCCTCCTATTAGAGATTCCAATGGAAATATCATCCCTCAACCTATAATGAATCACAAAATGCTTTGACATCTTTAAAATGAACCTTTATCCCCATTAATTTTATCCATATATATTTGAAACATTTCTCCAATTATCACTTACAATGGGACTAAGGACCCTATTATCTTTCTTAAGTCTTTTAGTAATCTCTATAAGGAATGGATCCAAGATAACACCTTTACTACCACCAAGCTATTATCCAAAACCTTCTTTGGTGATGCACTTGAATTGTACAACCAAATTACTAGACATTTAATCTCATAACTAGAGGACTTAGTCAATTCTCTAGTGATGGAATTCCAAAATGACTACCTTTCTAAAAATTACCTTAGCCATTTCCTCAATGCCAAATAAATTCCTAATGAATTTGTTTATACTTTCATCAAATTATGAAAGTATCTCACTCATAAAGTGTATCATAACATGAATGATGATACTCCTTTAAAAAAATTTGTGACTGATCTTAAATCTCCCCTTCAATACAATGTTTGAATCTTTTCCTCTCAATCTTTGGAAGAATCCTTAAACCAAGCAAAAAGGCAAGACTTTCTTATGACTCAATTTAAAACACCTCAAATAACTATTAAAGAACATTTTCAATCATTTTCTCATAACATTTATTCATCCAACCCTCTATAACCTCAAAATAAAGGAACCAATTAAACCAATTTTAACCCAACCCACCCTCCCTTGAGTCTAGAACAACTTAAGAAGAAATGTCCACCCTCTATACCCTTGAGCTTTAATCCTTCTAAACCTTTTCCAAAATGGTACAATTATGATAAATTTTGTTAGTGGCATATTACTAAAGGTTATTTGCATGAATCTTATCATGGTCTTCACTAATTTATTCTTACTTCCTTTCTTGTTTTGCATTTCAATCCTGATACTTTCACAAAATAACATTGTCAATACTATCTTCAAGATTCTCAAATTTGATCACAAGAACCATAATTACATCAACATCAACTACCTAATGAACAATAATAATTATCCCATACCTAAAACTCATCCACTAATGTTATTCAAAACACATTTGATCCTTCTTCATACACCAATAAGTAAAGGATAGCTAACATGAATAACCTTAAATATATCACTACATCCATTGAACCTCAACCTCTTAGGTCACTGTTGACCAAATTTGACTTTTTAGTCAAATTGGGGCACCTATAGGTAAAAAATTTAGTTTTTAAGTCTATATTGGGTCTAATATCCTATCATGGACTGAATTATAGGTTAATTTATTCCAATTAATGTTGTGTTGGCCTTGTTCATTAGTTATTTTAGTCTTCATATCATTTTTGGGTTATTTTGAGGTTAAAATAGTGTATTTAATGCTTTATATGGGTTTCTTTGGAAATTTACACATTTAAAAACATGATTTCATGTCCCATGTGTCATTATAAGTCTTATATAATTTACATATCTAAAAATATGGTAGATATTTTAGAGAAGAGGCATGTTTCTTGGTAAGAAAGGAGATACTAGCACTTGTAGGGCCTCCTTGAGAAGTGTACCACTTAGAAAAGGTTAAAATGTGATTTTTCACATTCACCATACTAATATCCACACTTTAACTAACTTGGAAGTGCCATTTTGAATCCAAAACCATTCATTTCTCTTTTCACTCTTCTTAGCATAGAGTTGTGACATGCAGGTTTGTACTTGGTGCAAATAACTCATAGGGTTTTAGTGAAAATGCTCATGGGGGAATATTACAAACTTATAAAAATTAATTTCCATATAAATATTATTATAAATGGTGGTCCCAACTTTATGAACCATTTTTAACAAGTTGGGTTTCTAGAATTGCTTACCAATCTATGCAACTTATAGGTTTTACTCCATATTTGGCAAATCCATACAATCAAGTTGGTAATGTTGGTTCTAGATCATGTTTAATCTATTTACTCATGTTATCCATTATTGGTTTTACATCTGGAGTTGATTTTATAGTCTAAATATCTCATTTTTCAAGAGGGTATCACCATATGTAGTCTCAATCAGTTTTTTATGTTGAAAACCATTTGTTTCTTTTTAAAGTTCTCATAAGAATGTGGTGTGAGGTTTTTACTAGTATTAATATAATAGTGATCACTTAACCTTCATTTTTTATCTCATAACACCATGTTTTGGATAACTTGCAGTCTTGCTTTTATACATAGTCAGCTTTTTGCTCATTTCTAATTACAATCATACTGAATCACATGTGTGGAGCATATTTAGCTTGATCCATGGAAGTTAAATTAAAGCCTAAAATTTTTTAACACACTCTCATAATAGGGTCATCATTTATATACCTTCACTTGTCAAGAAAAGGAGACTATGGCAATTATACTTAGTCATTCACATATTCTGCCATTGGTATGCACTTACAAGTGCTTCAAGGGAAGGATAACATGTCTTATGAAGTATGTTACCTTGTTTCAACATGGTAGTTAAGAATAAAAATTAGGCTTTAAAAGTGTCTAGGATTTATGGCAAGGGCATACTTTAGGATTCATAATTCATGCTCTTTTCTAATGCACATGTCTACTTGCATACAGTCCATTTACCTATAGGTATCTCATAGGACAAGTCACATTTGAAGAGAGTAATAATGAGGAATAAAGTATAGTTTTAGTCCTTTAAAGAGACCTTTAACTTATGAAAATATAAGTAGATAGGTCATTATTCAATACATGACTTACTACCTATAGTTCCATTCTTTGACTGTATGTGAAAAATACATCTATAGTTGGTGCTTATAGAGCTATGAAAGTCTTGATATAAGGAATTTAAGTATATAAAAAATCACCTTTGAATCCTAGCATGTGAGTAACCATGACAAGAGTTATTTGTAATGTCAAATGGGAAAGTAGAGGTGTAAAATATCTACAAAAAAGTAAATAATGAGTTCTGGGATATAGTCCCTAAAATGGGAAAATAAAGGTAAGGGACCTTTTTGCCAAGGTCATGTAATGAGGTTACCCATAGTTTGATGTATCATTATGATTGAATCTTGGAGTACATACATAATACAATACCCATACCAAGAGTGGAGACTTAAATATTAGTGCAAGGGGAAGGTTTCAAGCCTTAAAATGGCCCTAGAAGACATTGAAAGAATGTAATAATGTCTACAAGTTGTGAAGGCAACAATGACATGAGCATCAAAGGAGTAAAATTGAGCTATGATTTTGACTAATGGTCTTAATATAGTGAGAGGAGGTCAAATTAATGTAAATAATCATGGAAATGTGAATACAAGTGTCCCTTTATGATCCATGACTATCTACAAGTGCCCATTATATGGATGGTTCATAGGTACAATAGGGTATGACACATTAACCTAAAATATTGATGCTTCCTTGATGACATAATATCCTTTAAAGGTGAATTAAAGTTAAAACATGCACCATATGACCAAAATGAGCTCAAGGTCATCACTAAGCATAATAAGCAAGGTTAAACTAGGCATAGACACTTACAAGAACACTTAGCTCTAAAAGTATCCACTTACAGGTTTTAACCCTAAAATGGACTTTTCACTTAATATCATAATTTAAAGCCATTCATTCATGCTTAAATCTATTTTCATGTATATAATATGTGGAATCATTAGAAAGAGAGTTGATATGTAATATTTGGGTTTTTTAATATCTACAAGTGCCCTTAAACTAAACATAGACACCTATAATAGTTATAAATAAGGTTGTCTCAATCATGGAAAGAAGTAGCTCTATTAGGAGTCGAAAGAGTTCAAAATTGAGTTAAATATATGAGAGGGTTAATTTGGTTTTCATGCTTCAAAAATATCCTCTAAACATCATGAAAAATCTTATTTGAATAAAGTAGCCTATAGGTAAGCTTGAAAGACAAGGGTGTCGTAGTTATTCAAGGAGAGACCCAATTGTGAACCCAAAGAGATTTTAATATAAGTATCAAGGAGATCCCATAAAATTATAAAATTATTATTATTATTTATGGATATTATAAAACTATAACCAAGCCTCATTGGATCCCATGAAACCTATAGTAGTTAGAAACATGGTTGTCTCTATCAAGGTATAACAGGGTAACTGAGTCAAGACATGTGAAGTTATAGATGGAGTTTAAGTGTCCAAGTGACATAATAAACACTCATAATGAATTTAAATACCTATATAGTCCATTCATGATGAAACACAAGTAGATATAAGACCATCTAAAATGTAAAACATAGTCCACTTGAAAAGGTTCACATACAGTTTACATAGAAGAAGTCTGTCTTTGGTTTTCATGAGTTATAAGGGTCAAATGATGCCACTAAGGATTGGAATTTATTATAAATAATATTTATTACTTTTATAATCCCATAAACTAGTCACCTTTGACTAAGGAAATAGGGGAGTGTCCTTTGTTTTTTCTTAGACAAAGGGCTCTCCATTTGCACCTGAAACTGGTAGTCCAAGAGAATATGGGTAAGAAAATGGATCAAGAACTATTTGTGACTAGTTTTAAGGTTTTTAAATAATTTAAATCAACTATATAAACATTATAAACATCTCATTATAGGATATAATCAAGAAAGAGGGTCTAGGGTGCTAGGTTTACAAATATTCCTAAAGATAGGATTTTGACTTAGAGCCCAAACAATAGGTCATCATCATTTATAGATATTTTAGTGATCTCAAAACCATTGTAACATTTGTGTGTAACTATTATATATGTGATAAATTTATATGGATGAAAATAAAACATTAAGAAGGTCATTTTGAGTCTTAGGTTGCAGGTAGACTTGTGGAACAAGGTTTAAGCTTAAGGATAATGGTATGTCAATTGCATTTATAACATAATATGATCATTATAATGGTTTGAGACACATTTTTATGATATTAATAGATATTTTTAATCTATTTATGTGTATGGGATTCCTCTAAGAAGCCATTTCTTGGCTTAAATTGCACATAAGCCTATGTAGACTACTAGAAGAACTCGAGTGGCCATGTTTGAATGCCTATAAATCCTCTAAGGATATGGATGGTAACCCAAGGTATTTTGATTTTTTAGGGAGAGTCCCTAATATTATATCAAAATAATTAGGTGGGGGTTGAATGTGAGACCATCATGAACAAAAGCTAAGTGTTTAAGTGACTCTAAACCCTCACAAAACCCCAACTCAGACCCGACTGGGAAGATAAAGGAGATAATGCATCAAAATGACATATTTTTACCATAATATATATTTGAGGTTGAATATAACTCACTCAATATCCTTCCCATACCAAATAGTTGTATGGACTTGTATGGATGAGGGAAGAAATTAACTTGTTCTCACTATTTTATGTGTTTTTTAGGTTTCAATAAGTTTCAAGAGATTAAAATCACATAGATGGAAATAATTATACTTAATATAACTCTAATTAAAGTTTAATTCCTTGAAAATATTCTTAAATTTCTCAAATAAGTCCTTAAACTTAGCCAATGAAAATTGCCCTAATGCACAAGCTAGTGAGAAGGGTGAAAAGCTTCACTTGAACTAATTTTAAGGATTTACTAATGATTATAATACCATTTATGGCCTTGAAACATGTTTTAAAATACCTTTTATTTATTTTGATGTAAAAATAAAGGCATTTTGGAAGCCAAGTGTGTAGGGTGCATGAAAGGAGCTCTTTCTAGACTACAGATGATGATGGCTCACTTTCAAAGGTTTCCAAAAGACCAAACATGAAAAAAATGAATGTAGAGGATTTTATTATGTCCCTAACCTATATTACAATAATAAAAACTGGTCCTCATAAGTTATGGGATGTTCAAATAGGCCCAATCATGAAGGTAGTTTTTTTGTTCAAAAGGAGTTTTGTGTCATTTTACATAGCTTTGATGACTTGAATTGACATTTTTACTTCATTAAATTGTATTTATTTACCCATAAATTATTCTCATTAATGTATAATTTATTTTATTATCTTGACAAGTGTCCTTGTGACCCTTGGACTTCTCTTCTTCTTTTTCTCTCTCAAACTCTATAAGAGTTAGCCATTTTGGCATTGTATAGATGCTCCACAAAAGTATGGTGAATCCATAATAATTTATATACCTTTTTATCAATTAAATGACTAAGTTTTACCTCCTTTTTACTATTCATGAGTGTGTTCCACTTTAACGATGAATCTTTTCTGGTGAAGACTATGGATTCCTAACATGTGGTCTCATTCTTCCACCTTGTTTGTAGTTGGAAAATGGTTCTTATAGAGCATGTGAATTGTTTTATGGGATTTAAAATGTTGAGTGAGTTATTAATTTCATTATTTACATTCAATTCCTCTTTTATAGTTATCCTATCTTTTCACATTCATCAATGACATCATAATGTAATATTGATGTGAGAAGATGAAGATTGAAGGAGTGTATGTTTAATTTATTTCTTGGTCTCAAGTGTAGAATAAAATTGTTGGAAGTAATAAAATTTATTAAGTGTATCACTTCCTTATTTTATATTTTCTTTTATTTATCTCTATCCATTTTCACCCCCAAAAGTTAGTAGTAGATTTAATCCTAAGTAGTACTTCAAGGGATCTAGACCTATCTAGAGATTCACCTCACTCCTTAGGTTGCCCACAAGCCTAGAGGTTATTTCATTATTCCAATTGGATGAGAAGACATTTTAATATCCTAAAAGGTTGTAAATTTTAGTGAAAAAATTTATTGGCATGCCTAATGGGACTCTTGTTCCAAGAAATTAAGAGATTTTTGGTGTTGTCTCTCAATAATCAAACGTTGGAAGCATCTATCAAAGCATCACTGATGAATCTAAAGACATATCAGATAGTAAAGTATCCTAGTTTATCCTTTTACTATTTATGGTAACATGTTTCCTTTTTTTTCTTAATTTCAATGAGGTTTCATGGCTGACTTTGGTGTTGAGTTTTTTTCTCTACAAGTTGGTGAGACATTTCAATCTTGTACCATTACCTATCAATATGAACAAGTCCTTGGTCAATATTATCATGATCCCTATCAACCTCAATATTAATTTAATAAGCTCCAATATGATCCTTTTCATCTCATTCTTGAAGTATAGAAGTCCTATAACTAGACTTCTCAATGTTTTTCTCTTATTAATCAACCTAGTCACTCCTTAAGCCAACCCATTTCTACCTTCAAGAAGACACTCTTGGGCTATGAGAGATATATGTTGAATATTGATACTCAAATGGTATGTGGTAAATAGGTTATAATCATGTTATTCATAATGTGATAGAATAATTAGAGTTGGTTAAAAGAAAGTGGGTGCCTATTAAGAGAGCAAATTGGCAAAGGCTCACAAGTGAGATTCTTGAGTGAGTGGTTTAGTCTCTTCCTTAGAGGATAGGCTAGAATTTTATGAAATGAAACCTAACCATACCTATCAGCCTTCATATCCACTTCCAAAAGTTTCATACCAGCCATACATGACCCCTAATCATGAGCTAAATCAATCACATCAAATTCATCATTTCCAAATCAGTTGGAGGAGAGAGTTGAAAGAAGAAATCTTGTGTTTGAAGCTAATCTTGATAGGAAAATTGAGTTGGAAAATATGCATATTCAATAGTCCTTGTTGTAAGTAAAGGAAGTGGAGTTAAAGGCCTCATTTTTCTCTCACATTTCATCCTCACAACCTCAAAAAGACACTCATAATTCTAATGTCCTAAGTTAGAACAAGATAGTAGAATCTTAGGGAAAGAAATAAGATAAAATTCTTGACAAAGAATGTAAATTTGAGAAGACTCTTGATCCTATACAAACTCCTCCTACCATTCCATAATAAAGGGTCTCTAATCCTAACATCCTAAGATGGATTAAGATAGTGGAGTCATGGGGAAAGAAATAAGATAGAAGCATTGTCCAAGAGTTTGAAGTGGAGAATAGAATTTATCTTTCACAAGTTCTTCCCATCCTTCCTCAAGAAGTTTCTTGTGTTTCATGGAAGCCATCAAGAACTCCTTATCCTCATGATGATTCCTATCAAATCCAAGAAAAAAAATTCAAATAGAACCTATCCAAACAAATTGAATAATTAGATTCAAAGATGAGGTTGCTAAGTCAAGGTGAGATGGAAGGTTTAGATCCAAAAGAAAATCCTATGCCTAAACACACCATATATAAATTTTTTAAAGAGATTTCCCAAGTTGAATCAGATGTGAATGAAATGAATGTCAAGTGGAAGGAAGAAACTCAAGTTGTTTTAACCCAAGGCCTACCTATCCTTCCTCAAGATCTCCCAAAATAACCTCTTTGCATTCTCAATCTAATTTTGAGCCCTATATTCCACCTCCACCAACTAGTTCATCTTGTCCTCATTCCATAACCCTTTACCTTAATGGACCTATGGTGTGGGAACCTCAATAAGATCAAGTGATTGAGGAAAATTTATAACTTTCACTTGAGAAATTTGAAACTCCTTGTAGCCTTACTGGGCTAGGTCACCAAATTTCAAGATGCCTAACCTTCGCATCACTTGGAAGGAATTTGAAGATGTTGCAGCCTTTGACAAACAAGATTAGATTGTGATAGCAGAGGTGAACTTTTAAAACTCTTAAGAGACCCTAAGTGATAAAGAATATGTGATTTATTATGTTTAATATCCTTGTTTGGTTGATGATGAAATATACACTCCTTGTGTTGAAGAATAAATCTTGGAAAAGGTCCTTTCGGAATCTAAAGAAGAAGTTGAAGGAGTCTCTCTTATTGATTCCCTTCATGATGTTGATAAAAATTAAGATGATGACTTATGGTAGAGGTTTAAAGATATTTTCAAAGAGTTTGAATCTCTTAAGGGGTCTATAACTCCTTTTGGGTTGGTTACAAGTAATGGTAAAAAATATGACATTGTCTAAGATGTCATAGATGAAAAAAATGATATTGTCCAACATGTCATAAGTGAGAAACAAAAAAATCCACATCAGATTATAGAGGTCAAGACAAATTTCAATTTTCCTCAATACTTAAAGGAACAATAATTCATTCCTCTTGATACCATGCCTACAAATAAGATGAAAATTAACCATGAGATGAAGAGTAGGAAACAATATAAGTGTTGACCAAATTTGACTTTTAGGTCAAACTGGGGCACCCCTAGTAAAAAACATGATTTTTAGGCCTATAAATGGGTATAATGTATTTTAATGAGGTATTTTATAGGTGATTTTATGTTAATTAATGTTTTAATAGCTTTGGTTAATTAGTTTCTAGGTCCATTTATTATTTTGAGTCATTTTAAGGGTCAACAATGGTGTAATTAATGCTTTATACAGGGTCTTTGGGAAATGTGCAAGTGTAAAAAGGTTATTTCATGTGAAATGTGTCCCTATAGGTATTAATCCACTATTGGTAACTAAAATTAGTAGGTTATATGGAAGAAAAGGTATTTTTCTTGAAGAAAGGAGTGAGTTTAGCACTTATATGGCCTCCTTGGGAAGTGAGCCATGTGGGAAAGGTCATGCAATGTCTCTTCCACTTACCCATACTCATATCCACACTTTAATTGATATATAAGTGTCAAAATTGGGCCAAAAGCATAATATTACTTTTTCACTCTTCTTGGTAAACTGAAGTGACACTCAAGTTTTTGTTCGATATAAAAAACATAGGTAGATTCAATAAAGAATTATTTTGGGAGGTAGTTTTATACTTAGGAAGATCCATTTTCATATAAAGAAGATTATCAATTATGTTTTATGAATCATTTATTTAAAGTTAGACATCTAAAAGTGCTTGTTAATCTATCTACCCTATCAATTTTCCCTTTGGTTTGAATAATTTTGTATAAACCAGTTGTTCATGTTGGAGCATTGGTTTCATGTTTCATGATATTTTGATATTATAAGCTTCTAAATTTGTAGGAAGATACAATTTTTTGAGTTATGGGTAGTTTTCACCATTTTTAGAAGTTTTGTACTTTGTTAATAGAGTCATATGGTTATGTTGATTTATTTCCTATGTTTTCAAGTTCTTTATTATCCCTCCACCTTATAATATCATTATTCAAATAAATTTCATGAGTTTAGTCATATAACATGTAATCAATTTGCCTTATGATTATAGAACATTGTCAACTAGGTGTTTTCATGGATGTTTTTCCACATTGGAATGGGGATTTGAATTCTTGTTTTGAGACTTGAAATATCTTGAAGTTTCCATTTGAACACATTAAGGAAAAACAAACCTTTGAAGGCAAAATTCATGATCATTCTACACACTTAAATATAGAGTGCCTGCTAACTCAGTCAAAGTCACCTACATGAGACATCAACAGAGACATAAAGGTCTTTAAACATAGAGAACTAGATGGGTTTAAACCTTATTAAGGCTAGGATAGGGTGGGAACATCATGACAGACCTTTTGGAGGTGATATATGACCAATCATATTGAAATCAACTTCCAAAGAAGAGGAATGAGTTTTTAGGCCTCTTTTCATAAAAAGAGTAAAATAGAGGTGAATTGGATTTTTGTGATTAGCCTAAAATAGGAAGGAAATGGCATTAAAGTGTATAATATTGTCATTATTTAGTATCTAGTATGAGGAAGGACCATGCCAAGTTTGGGAGTAATATGGAAAGTGGAAGATGGAATTTTAAAGTCCTAAAAGTACTCATAAATACACTGAATTCAGACAATAATATCTATAGTCAAGAGCTCAAATGGACTTTTCAACCAAATTTCCAAACCTATGCTATGTCATCATTGTGAATTTCTTTAAAATATTTTAATAGAGTGTTTTTATGAAATATATCATCATAAAATATGGTAAATATATTTTAGATGCTTATATGCATACCCTATCCATATAAGTGGCCTGAATGTGTATCTACAACAAGGTATACAAACACTAGATTGGTATTAGAGTTTGATAGTATTTGAGCTTTTATAGGTGTATCCAGGGTGAATGTAAGTACTAATTGACCACCGATATTAAATTTAAGACTCCTTATATCTAACATAATATCTAAATGAGCATGGTAACCTATAGGCAAGCTCTTAAGGGATATCTCAATCAACATGGGCAGTGGAAACTCAATTTAAGAAATCAAGTGCATAGAAGGGTTATAAATGAAGTTCATATGAAGGATATATCACCTCCAATAGAACCATGATAAACTTAAAAATCTCTAAACAACATTAATAATCATATATTGATCTTTTAAAACCCTAGGAACACTTACAACCATTAAGGTGAATGTTTTAAACAATAAATAGGGTTTTGAATCTCAAATGAAGATCTAGGCTACCCAAGGTAAAAGGACAAGTCCCAAACAATTTAAAATTACCATATGGTAATAAATTGAGTTATGTATATTATTTTTAGGTCTCAACATGCATATGACCTAAAATTTTCACCATGAAACAAGAAAATACAATCAAAATCTGTGTATGATAGTCAACAGATAATGGTTAAGAGAATTAGGTTGTTTAAGATGTATGGTGAATAAAGATGAGTCAAAAAGGTATAAATAGATATTAATATATTTAAATAAGGTCTATAATCAACTTTTAAATCATAAACCAAGTGAACACCTACAATCAGGGTCCATATCACCATTACCACAGTCAAATCCTTTCACACAATCTTGACTGGTTAGGGTATTGAAAGAGATATAGAGGGAGTTTAAGTGTCTAAGGGAGATATAACACACTAATTATTAATAAAAATACCTATATATTCCATTCATTATGAAACATGAGAAGATATAAGATCCTTCAAAAGGAAAAACACAGTCCACTTGAAAAAGTCCACATACAGTCTGCCTAAAAGAAGTTTGTCTTTGGTTTTTATGAGTTATAAGGCTCAAATGATATCATAAAGGGATTTAATTTTATATATATAATATATATGAATTGGATAATACCATAATATATTCACTTTTTCCTAAGGATATAGGGGAGTTCCCTCTATTTTGTCTCAAACAAAGGGCACTCCCTTTGTACATGAAACTTGCAGTCCTAGTTAAGGAGGGTGATGAGTAAACCAGAGGTGAGTTCCACCTTGATATGAGGTTTTTATGGTTAATTTAAATATATGGAAACATGTAAAACAAATAATAAAGGATTGAGTTTAATTAAATAACACCAAACCTCAAATTGGTAGTTAAATCTACAAGACCAACATTAGGCCTAGAGGCCAAATGGAGGGTCATTCTAACTTGCAGCTCTTGTTGAGAATTCCAACCAGATAAAAAATGTCTATGGGGGAACAATAGAGATTTATATACTATTGGAAATTAGGGAAGACATCGAAAAGGTATTTTTTTTCCTCAGCCTCTAGACAAGATTACTAGCCATAGTGAAGCCTAGTTTCAAATGAGAAGCGATTCAAAATTTTAACATATAGAAATATTTCAAACTAGTTGGATAATGTTTTTCGGGTCATTGAAGGAGTGTTAGAGCCTTTAACCTATAGGATAAACCTTTGATAATCCATTTTTGGCTCAAAAACCCCTCAGTCCCATTGGAAAGGAGAGAGACAAACTCAATAGGCCATATTTTGAAGATCATATCTCTCATGAGGATATGAATGGGAGCTAGAGGAGTTAGGGGATGTTATCAGGGATATTGAAGGATAGATTAGTAAAAAATAATTTAGGTTGGATTTCCAACTTTTATGAACCAACTTTAAGAGTTGAAACATGCCTAAAAGCCTTATAGACCCTTATTAAGGACTAGTTCGGGAAGATTGAGTTGGAAAGATAGTCTATGGGAGTACTTAGCTTATAAAAACTTTTTAACTTGGAAATGAATCCCTTAGGGTACTTCATACAAAGATTAGTAGTACAAACTTGTATGGATGGGGTAGAAACAAGGTTTTTATCACTATTATATGTGTTTTGAAAGCTATAAGAAGAGTTAAGAGATTAAAAAATGTTTGGATGGAAGATTAAGGATTAAGATAACTTCAAATAATAATTTAATGCCCTGAAATAACTTCTAAGTTCAACAAATAAGTGTTTCAACTTAGCCAGTCAAATTTGTCATATTGCACAAGCTAGGGAGAAGTGTGAAAACTTCAAGTGGATGGCCTTTTAAGGTGCCCTTGATTATTATAAGGACATTGATGGACTTTACACTTGTAAATAACTCCCTCCCATTTATTTTCATGGATAATTAAAGCCATTTTAGAGGCCAAGTGTGTATAATGCATGAAAGGGTAGTTTTCTGGACAATAGATGATGATGGATCACTTTTAGAGGTTTCTAGAGGACCAAGCATGAAACTAATGCATGAAGACGAATTCATTAGAGTCTCAAATTCCATTCCAATCATTTTTAGTGATCCTCATTAGTTAAAATATGTTTAAATAGCTCTAATCATCAAGGCAATTTTTCTGAGCCAGTTGAGGAGTTTTCTTTCCACTTTTCATGAGGTTTATGACTTGGATTGACACTTGGAGCTCCTAATATTTCATGGTTTGAACCATAACTTCTTCTCATGAATTTATAATTAATTTTTTCAGATTGAAAAGTGTCCTTGTGACCCTTTGAATTCTCTCTCAAAAGTTCAATAAGAACTAGCCATTTCGGCTTTTTATGTGGTGTTCCACCTAAGTATGGTGAATCCCTACTCATTTATATATATTTTTATCAATGAAATGACTAATTATTCCATATTAATGACTGTTCATAAGTGTTTTATAATTTAATGATGAATATTTTTTAGTGAAGACCATGGATTCTTAGCATATGGTCTCATTCTTCCACTTTGTTTGTAGTTGGAAAACTTTTCTGCGAATGTGAAGTGTTTTAGGAGATGTCAAATTTTGAGTGAGTTAGTATTTTCATTAGTGGCATTCATGGCCTCTTGTCTAGTTCTCATATATTTTCACATTCATGCATGACCGCATAATGTAACATTGATGTAAGAAGATGAATATTGAAGGAGTGTATGTTTTAGTTTCTTTCTTGATCTCAAGTGTAGAATGCAATTAGTTAGAAATCATCAAATTGATTTGGTGTATCACCTCCTTAGTTAATATTTGATTTCATTTATATCTATCCATTTTCACCCCCTCAAAATATAGTTTTAGGTTCAAACCTAAGTGGTACATCAAGGTAGTTATCCCTATCTAGAGACTCACCTCATTCCTTAGGCTACCCACAAGCCTAAAGGTGATTCCATTGTGCCACTTAGATGAGGATAGTTTTGTATATCCTCAAATTGTGATAATACAAGTGAAGAAAAAAGGTATGTGTACAAGGTCAAGAAGAATATGTTTATATTGGATACCTATTTGAAGATGGTTCACTTAAAAGTAAGTCTAATAAAGTGTAAAGGGATAGATCTGGTCAATCAAGTGTTTAATCCAAAAAGAATCATACTTGGCACCCTCATCTATCTCATAAAAAATAATATTTAAGAAACTTACCCTTAAATCCTAGAAAGGGAGTTATGATTGGTTTTTATTTGTATATAATAGTTGTTTTCAATTTCCCCTAAGTGCTTAGAACACAAGTGTGTGTCTTGTGTGTTTATTTTCATTGTTGTGTGTGTCCTTTGCTTCATGTGGTTGAGGTAGTCTTAGTGTCTTATCTTGATGCAAGGTTTTAAGTCAATGGTAAATGTATAATTTCTTTTATTAGATTTAGATTACACATAATCCCAATGGACTGATAAGGCTACTAGTCTATTTAGTATAACAAACATACTACCCCTATGAGTCACCAATTTATTGACCAAATTTGACTTTTCAGTCAAATTGAGGCACCTATAGGTAAAAAAAATTATTTTTAGGTATATAGGGGGCCTAATATATTTTCATGAGGTGAATTATAGGCTAGTTGATGCCAATTAATGTTTTTATAGCCTTGGTAATTAGTTATTTTAGTCCTCATATCATTTTTGGGTCATTTTAAGGTCAAAAATAGTGCATTTAATGTTTTGTACAAGTTTTTTTGGGAAAGGTGAAAGTGTAAAAACATTATGTAATGTAACAAATGTCATTATAAGTATTATATAACTGACATAACTGAAAATATGGTAGGTTATTTTGAGAAGAGGTAGTTTTTTTGGTAAGAAAGGAGAGATTGGCACTTGTAGGGCCAATTTGGGAAGTGTGCCACTTGAAAAGGGTGGAAATGTGACTTATAAAATTACCCATACTCATTTAAATTATTTTAATTACCTTAAATTTAAATTTTTAATCCAAAAATATTCATCTCTCTTTTCACTCTTCTTGGCATAGAGAAGTGACTTACAAGTTTGTACGTGGTATAATCAACTCATGGGGTTTCAAGTAAAAATATCTTGGGGAAATATTATAAACTCATATACCTTAATTTAAATATAATTATTTTTATAAATTGTGGTCCCAACTTTATGAACCATCGCTAACAAGTTGGGCTTCCAGATTTGCTTACTAATCTATGCAGCCTACAAGTTTTTATCTATATTTAGCAAATCTATACAATCTAATTAGTCATATTGGTTAAAAATAATATTTAATCCATTTCTTCATGTTATCCATGATTGTATTTACATTTTTATTTTATTTTATAGTCTAAATATCTCTCTTTGCAAGAGGTTTGACCATATGTAATTTTAATTAGTTTTCCTTATTGTAGACTATGTGTTTATTTTCAAATGTCTCATAAGAATGTGGTGCAATGCTTATATTGGTATAAATATAATATTGATCACTTACCCTTGATTTTTTATCTAATAACACCATGTTTTGGATAACTTGTAGTCTTGCTTTTATACACAGTCAACTTTTTGCTCATTTCCACTTACAGTCACAAGGATCATGTGTGTGGAGCATATTTATCATGATCTATGGAAGTGAAATTTATTTATAAAAATATGGAGAAAAATTCCATACTATGGGAATAAATTATATACCTTCACTTCTCAATAAAATGAGACTATGGCAGTCATACTTAGTCATTCACATATTCTCCCATTGGTATCTACCTATAGGTGATTCAAGGGAAGGATAACACATCTTATGAAGTATTGTTGAAAAAATTTGACCTCAAGTCAAATATAGTTCAACCCATTATATTTTAAACTTTTAAATAAAGTTTAATATGTCTTATGGGGTTATCTATTATCCTACATGTCTCACTTACCCTTTCCCTAGTCCTTGTTGAAACCCATCCTCCTTGTACTGGCTCAATCAATCAAAGTCAACATTGGTCAAACCTAGTCAAACTTATTAAAAGTGAAAAATTATATTGAAAATATCATAAAATGGTTTTTAAATTATTTTAAGGTGTCTTCAAGTCATAAATTATCCATTTTCTAGGTTTCATGTGGTAAAAGGGTCATTTGACCACTTTTCTAGCTCATTAATTGACTTGTACATATGGTGGGAGTTAAAAAATATGTCATAAAGGTGGATATAAATTTGTATAAGATCAAATCATGTCAAAATCATTCAAGTGATAGTTGGAAGTCTGTTATGATCAAGGAATGGTAGATTTTCCTCAAAAATAGGCTCCATTGGGCACTTGTATGGATGTCTCAAGTCCATCATCACTTGAAAATATGGTGGAGTGTATTTTAACCTCCCATAGGTTATATTAATGTTTGGTTTGTATAAAATTTCATATAAGGTCCATTTCCAACTTGTTTTCCTTAATTTTCCATTGGCAAGCCAAAAAAGGGCAAATTAAAATACTTGGCATGGGGCATATAGGTAGAATTGGGAAGAGTGATTATACAGGTGGATATCAATATAAATTTACTTAACTTTAATAAAAACAAGTTTAATTTTGGTTCCTCCTCTTTTATGAAAAATGAATTTGACTCCATGCAGCTTTTTATAAAATTACATCCAAGATGGGTATGGTTGTGAAACTATTTCTTGTTTTCAAGAATCCATGGAATTGTGTGAGTTTGATGAGGTTTTCTCAGATGTTAATAAGGTCCTCTTCATGTTTTTTTCATCATTTTACACCTTATTTCCTAATTTATTCAAAAGGGTTTTCCCAATGGTGCTTATTTCTCAAAGTTGGCAGTCATGGGTGCAAAACCTAGGTTTTGTCAATGTGGGAGTAGTTAAATGAAGTGTTTTTGTGCTTGGATTCATGTTTCAAAAGTTCTTTTCATTGAAAATGTCAAATTATGGGTTTTCCCAATGGTGCTTATTTCTCAAAGTTGGTAGTCATGGGTGCAAAACCTAAGTTTTGTCAATGTGGGAGTAGTCACATGAAGTGTTTTTGTGCTTGGATTCATGTTTCAAAAGGTTTTTTCATTGAAAATGTCAAATTATCATACTCCTTCAAAGCTAGGATTGCTCATATCTTCCTTGTTCATTGCCTTGGTACTTACAATCAGCTTATGCTTGAGCTCCAAGAGGTTGTATGGAGGTGTGAGTCATGAAATTCTTGGTGGGATTTATTTTTTAGGTTATATAATTCTCAAGAGTCATATATTTCATTCCGTAAATACTATAATGGACTATAAGTTGGATTTTCATTCGAAACATTAAGTGACTATGTTTTGTCCTCTCAGTCCATAAATGGACCAAACAGAGGTTGTTAGGGTTTTTTGGATTATTGAATAGCCTCATCAAATGGTTTATCAATTCCCATAATTATTTTTCCTATTATTCATACCTAAAAAAAATCCACTATCCCAATTTTTAGCTCGAAAATACAAGAATGATATTGTTTTTGAGACCCTCAAAGGTTGGTAGTGAACCACTTAAACTAGAGAGTGTTGTCTATAGGATTTAGAAGGAGGCTACCATGATATTGCAATGGGAAAATTTTTCAAACAAATAAATAATGATTACTGGGTGATAAGGTCATGAATAATAATTATATTGTATGAAATGACCATTTAATCATACCCCCTATCCATACACAGGGCAAAGTATACAGTGAAGGCAATGTTTCAATGATTGACACAAAGAGATGGTGTTGAGGATTCCCAAGAAGAAAATAGGGTCCTATTTTGATTATTATTGAGCTAAATACAACCTTAAAAATACCTATACTTGAATACCATGATCTAAATGATCTTAAATATAACTTGCAGGCCTGTGAATGGCTCCCTACAGCTGAGGTCAACATTGAGTTTGAGGTAGTATCTTAATTAAACAAAATCATTTTTTATGGATGGAATTGGCCTATAAAAGAGAGAAGTGACTTAAAATAACTCATGATTAATCCCTATAAAACATTAAAAAATCCTTATTCTTACCAAAGATAAACCATATAGGGGCAGGATAATGACTGTAACAATCAAGATAGGAATTTTCTCTTTGAAGACCCAAACATGGAGATGATGCTAGTTTTAAGGCTTATAAAAAAATTTAGAGTAGAGTATGGTATTATTACCTAATTAAAAATTTATATATGGTCCAAAATTATCAACCTAATATTGGACCTAACTTATAGGCATGTCTTAGTCCTTAAGGAACATGACTTAATCTTGAGAAGTAAGAGATGTATCAATGAAAAAGAGTGGGATTGGATTAGAAAAATGGAGTATCAAAATTTATTATATTTATAAAATTAAAATATTTTTTTTCTCTTAAAACATCAAACTAAATTAATAGAACCTACAACCAAGCATAAATAGGGATTCCCCTTCTTTTATAGTCATAGGCCTATTTCTAGGTTTCAAAGGCATAGAAGGTGTTTAAAGGAAAAAAAGGGAAAAATATGGTTTAAATACACCATGTGAGGAATTATTTACCCTTATATGTCATGAAAACACAAAGTAGAAAATTCATTTCCTATAGACACATCCTATACCCTGCATACCCTCAAACTATGATTTTTCAAAAGTTTGCCATGGGAAATTGATGATTTGGAGGGATAATGGAAGAGTAAAGAGATAAAATTTGGTAAAAATTACAATTTTACCCATAGGAAACTCTGAAATAATCATATTTGATCATCTAACATGGAAAACCCTCCCTATTTTTTCTAAGAGCAGGGGCTATTTTAGCATGCATAAAGGTGACGGTTTTGGGAAAAATGTTTAAATAATGGACTAGAAGGTAAAAAAGGAACAAATGGTGATTTTATAAGATTAAGGGGACCTAATAATACCTAAAACTTTTATATAGGGTCTGGAACAAAACAATATGGTCTAACCATGGAGGGATGCAGTCATGGGTGAAGGGAATCCTTAAGCCTAAAAGCTAAATTGAGGTTCATGTGATTTTATGAAATTTAACATGCATTAAAATTGTTTTATTCATGTTTTAAAAGTTATATCAGATGTTTTAGATCCATCAAGATTCAAATTAATTCATTAAAAGTTTAGGTGGAGTCTCAAATGGTAGGCAGACCTATTGGCAAGGTTTAGGCTTAATGCCAAATAGGGGTATGTTTTCATTTTTAGATCTTTGGGAGATAATAAAATAATGGTAAAATGTTTTTGGTGTGAATATATAGGTTATTGAACAATTTTTTTCTTGATAACTCATCAATAACCAATTCTTGGATAACAAGCTCCCAAACTCTCACATAATGCACAAGAAAAACCCAAATGCTAAGTTGAAAAGCTTAGAACTTTCATGAAAATTTGAATGTAACCTTAAGTAATTTGTAGAAGCTAGAGAGGGTCCCTAAAAATCTCTCATTGGAATTTTTTAGGAGGTCTAATGTTTTTTTCTTTATGAACAAATGTTAAGAAGATCTAAAGCCACTCAAAACCTTGTTTTGAACCTTATTAGAGAGAAAGGCCAAAAAAAAAAATCAAATGGATGTTTTAATATTTAAAATCATTAGGATTACCTTTATAAAATATCTTGAGATCCACCTCATGCCACTGGTACATACTTGTAAGTACAGGGTTATATGGAATACACCAAGAAAGAGCATTTAATGCTAGAATAGGGGTATGTACAAATGATCAAGAGCCCAAATTTTATATGAGGAATTTTAAGGAGGTGAAAAAAATGAATAAAAATCTAATTTATTATTTCACATTTGTGGGAGATCAAAATGAATAGTTTTGGTCTTCTAGGTGAAAGAGGCCTAATTAGGACTAATTGGGAGGACTAATTGATCTAAAAAACACACTTGCCTTAAGTGTATCACCATGAAAATTTTCATAGAGAAAAATTAGGGAAAAGGGTACTAAATTTTTTTCTCACTTAGTCTTGGAAGTCTATACATTATCCTACATAAGTGGACATGTGTAAAGATAGGGCTGCAAGAAGATTAGGCCTAGTGAAGGCTCTATAAGAAAAATGGGGACTTGAAGAGAGTTTGATGGTTCTATATGAATTTTTTTCAATCTAATATGATGATAATAGGAATTTAATGAATCAAAATTTCATCAATTGAGATAAATGCAAATTTTAGCTTTTTTGACTAAAATAGGCCTAATAAGACAAAGAGGCCTTATAACAACTAAGATGGGAATTGATGATTGAAGGTAATTTAACTATTAAATATTCTTCAAGATGGTTTCCAAGTGTCCTTGGGATGAAAATGTAACTATCCAAGAGATCTCATGATCAAATTGTTGACTCTTGTTACTTGTTAATGAGGAATTTCAATACTTCAAAGATGCTTGTGAATAGTTTCATCACCACATGTGAGGAAGGTGCTCAGTTTGAGATGGAAACCTATCCACATCAGTTAATTTATCTCTCCTCCATGTCATTTCCATGTGACATTTTTCCCCAACCTACTTTTAAGTGCTCAATAAATCCCATCATGAAGGTAATTTCACAAGAGAGAATGATTGAGAAGATTACTATGCCACACTTAGAGAAGAGGCTAATTTGGGATAGAATGATGTGAAAATAAGTTTCATGAATATTAATACACCCTATTCACATTAATTTTAACTTATTTAAATGTTTGACACTTGTGCTTATGCCTCTTCAACTTCCCTTCTCTCTCTCTCTTCTTCTATAATTTCATAAGTATGAGCCATGTTGGATATTGTAAAAGAGACCACAACTACTATGGTGAGACCCTAATAGTATGACATTAAATTTCGTTTTTAAACATTGAGTACAAGTATTATTATAAGTGAAGAACATTTTTTTAAATGTGTGAGTGATGTATAGTGGAGTTAAGTGATGGTGTCATCCTTACTAATCTTTATCTTTCATGTTTAAGCAACAGTTCTAATTTTAACAGGTCATGTGAAGTGTATGAATGTACTAGGATACTCTTCAAGAATGAAATTTTATCTATGGTCTGAAATCTACCACTAGATCAGTTATCTTGTTGATTATCCTATGTATTCCTACCTTCACATTAAAACACTATGTTAGGATCATTCAATGCCTAGAATTGGTCTTGGAAAGCTTTGTTGCTTAGTATGAGTGTGATATTCTATGGGATATATCTTGATGTATCACCTCTTTAGTTTATTTTCATTTTAATACAAAATCATAACCCTTTTCCCATAAACAAGAATTAGAGTAGGTGATAGACAATTAAAGATGAATCTAGGGAGCTATCCATCATAATCTAGAGATTAATCTCTCTTAAAAGTTCACCCACAACTTGAGAGATGATTCCATGTTACATAAAATTATAGGAACCTCATAGAGTGTCCTAGGGTGGATAATTTTATGACATTAGTTCTGGTACACCTAATGGGATAGCTGGTCCTAATTACATCCACATCAAGGAATGCTAGTCTTGACAATCCCAAGGTTACAGAAGTGTTTCTAATCCAACATTTGGTGACTCTAAAAGGTGAGAATCTCTGGTTATAGATCATGTTTTCCACATTATATTTCATGGTCAAGAGTAATAAGAATATATGGCTAAGAAACATGCTTTCCCAACCTTCAGCACCTATAATCCAATCAATCTTCTTTCATATGATCCTATCCCTTCTAATGCTACCAAAAGTCTCCCTAGCTTCAATGGATAAGGACTTATTAACCCATATAAACACATTAGGGACATCTAAATTTTTTATAATGTCCATAATATCACTCAAGTCAACATAGATATTATGTTACTCACCATGTCTCTAAAGGGTTAAAAACTTGATTGATATAGGACATTAGGAGGTGGTTGCATCACTAATTAGGATGGATTTTGGGAGATGTTGGTGAATAGGTTTGAGAATAAAAGTTATCACATTTCACTTATGCATTAGTTGAATGTGATAAGGAGAGGTCATAATGAATCCATTGGAGATTTCAATGAAATATTTCAAATAACATGGCATAATTTTCCACCTATCATGAGACCCCCTCTAAGCTTTATGTTCCCCACTTATATCAAGGCCATTGGAACTAATGTGGAAATAATGTTTCAATAAATGGGAGGATTTACTCTACCTGATGCATATGAGATAGCTATTGAATCTGAGAATTGTTTGATAGTAGCTAGGAAATTATCCCTAAAAGTTGATATGCCTTTGTTATCTCATAGTTCATTTGAAACCCCAAGTGTAGATAAAATTACAAATTCTAATTTCAAATATATAATCACTCCCAAGAAGGTGGATAATTCTATAACCAAAGATGAAATGATCAAGTCATTACAAGCTCAACTCAAATAATATAAATTAAAAGTAAGTACTCCACCCAATCCCCAATACAAACATCAACATCATCAAGTTTTCAATAGGTAGCCTAATATCTATAATCTTAATTCCATTCCATCCACAAAGGCTATTGTTCTAGTCCCTACTATCATATTTCAAGGAGAATAACATTTGGATCATTGGGGATAATCTCAAGGTTAGTTTATGTATGATGGTGGAAGATGTTTTCAAGCCTTAGTAGCACAAGAAAGATATATTACATACCTCACATAAGAAGAACAAAACTTCATGTAAAGGGATACTCATAGAGAGATTAGCAACCAAGGTACCATTCTTGTGAACTTTCAAAGGGAAGAAAACTATGTGAACAAGGTTGACAAAAAACCTAAAGTTTTACCATTGAGTACTTTTTCTCTACTACCTTCACATAAGTTGATTGTTCCTAAGAGTCCTCAAGAGTTAGATGAGGATACCATCATAGATAAGTTCCTTGAACATATTGAACAAGGAGATGATGATATAGAGTATCAAATAAAGGTTTTGGGAGAAGAAGCCCCTTCAATGGAAAGATAAGAATAAGTAAACCTTAAATAGATTGATGAATTGCCATCCTTCATGGAAAATGATGATGATCAACCTACAACACAAGATAAAGAAGAGGCACTCATTAGACAACATGATGTTGCATGATAGATTGGTAATAAAATTGATAAACTTCAAGTCTTTTCTATTGATAATGAAGAGTTGGCATTTTGGGATGATCATGAATTTTTTTTCTTAAGTTTGGATGATGAATCTCCACTTCATGAAGAGCTTGAGAAGAGTTTTGAAGGAGATGTTGCATCTAAACCTATTTAAGATTATGAATCACATCCACAATAAGAGAAATGTAAGTGTGTTTCATCTCAAAAATATTAAATGTAGAAGATGGATGAAAAGTACAAGGTACCAAGGGAGGTAGTAAATTTTGAATAATATCTCCCATGCATTTAGCTACTAGAAACACCAAAGTTTTATGGAGAACTTCCATTTCAAAAAGAATATAACCTTGATGATGAAAAGCCACTTTAGGTTGAGGTTGAATGTGAAGATAAAAATGGGTCTATAATCAATGGAAGATCACTTGAACCAATGACTATGGTTTCCATTCAAACCAATCAAAAGGAGTATGTTTTTATTAAACACATGTTATTGGTTGGAAACCAGATGGATTCAATTTAAGACCATGGAAAGTAAGCAAGGTGTTGAACAAACAAATACAAGACATAATTGGAAACTTGCACAGTCTTCTAGTCCACTTCAAGGATATGGTATAAAATCCTTCCTTTTGATCTAGGAGAATCAATTATTGTATTTTAGTTTGTACACTTTAGAGTGTATTTATTTTAGTTTGTTTTGTGTTTCTTAAGTGCTTCATAGTATAGGTGTGTTTCCCTTCCTTTGTTTGGTGTGTGTCTTGTTATTGTGTGTGTGTGTGTGTGTGTGTGTGTGTGTGTGTGTGTGTGTGTGTGTGTGTGTGTGTGTGTGTGTTAACCAGCTTGTTTCCCTTGAGCCAAAGGTCTATTCGAGTCAATTAGAGTTATCATATTCGTGACACCATGCCCAATTTAAGTATTAAGCAATTGGTCTTAGGCATATCAGGCATGCCAACCCTAGGAATCACCAAGAATGTTGACCAATTTTGACCCCAAGTAAAATTTGGGTCAACCCCTAATATTTTGAAGTTTTATAGAAAGTTTCATATGTAATATGAGGTCATTTATTGTCCTATATGTCTCACTTACCCTTTCCCTAGTCCTTGTTAAAACCCATCCTTCTTGTACTAGCTCAGTCAAAGTTAACATTGGTAAAACCTAGTCAAACTTATTCAAAGTGACAAATTGTATTGAAAATTTCCTAAAATGGTTTCTAAATTGTTTCAAGGTGTCTTCAAGTCACAAATTGGCCATTTTCTAGATTTCATATGGTAAAAGGGTCATTCACCCACTTTTCTAGCTATTAATTGACTTATACATATGGTGGGAGTTAAAAAATATGTCATCAAGGTGGATATTAATGTGGATAAGCTCAAATAATATCAAAATAAGTCAAGTTATAGTTGGAATTCTATTATTAACAAAAAATGGTAGTTTTTCCTAAAAAAATAGGCCCATTTGGGCACTTGTATAGACTTCTCAAGTCAATCATCATTTGAAAACGTGGTGGAGTGTCTTCTAACCTTAACACAAGTCATATTCATGTTTGGTTTGAATAAAATTGAATAAAAGGTCAATTTCCAACTTCTTTCCCTTCATTTTCCATTGGCAAGCCAAAGAAGGGAAAATTCAATCACTTGGCATGGGTTGTACAAGTAGAAGTGGGAAGAGATCCTATGCGGGTGGATAGTACTATGAATAAAATCACTTTAATAATAATAATTTGAAATTTGGTACCTCATTCTTTATGAAAAATAAGTTTGACTTGAGGTAGCTTTTTATTAAATTGAATTTAAGATGGGTATGATTGTGTATGTGTTTATTGGATTTAGGAATCTATGGAATTGTCTAAGTTTTATTAGGTGTTTTTAGATGTTAATAATGTAATTTCCATGGTGTTTTAATTATATCAAATATTCTTTCCTAATGTCCTCAAAAGGGTTTTCCTAATGCTACTTATTTCTCAAAGTTGGCAGTCATAGCTGTAAAAATTGAGTTTTATCAATATGGGAGTAGTTCCATGAAGTGTTATTGTGCTTGGATTCATGTTTCCAAATGTTATTTAATTTAAAATTTAAAATTATCATAGTCCTTAAAATCTAGGATTGTCCATATCTTCCTTTTTCACTACCTTGGAACTTATAATCAGCTTATGCTTGAGCTCCAAGAGTTTGTACGGAGGTGTGAGTCATGAAATGAATGGTGGGAAGTATGTTTGAAATTATATAATTCTCAAGAATCATGTATTTGATGACATAAATATTATAATGGAAAATAAGTGGGATTTTCATTCAAAATAGTAAGTGATTGAGGTTTGTCCTCTCAGTCCATAAATGCACCAAACAGAGGTCCTTAGGGTTTTTTGGATTAGTGCATAGCCTAACCAAATGGTATCTTAATGCCCATAAGTGTTTGGCATATTATTAATACCTAAAAAAAATCTAATATTCTAATTTTGATCTTGAACAGATAAGAAAGATATTTTTTTGAGACCCTCAAAGGTTTCTAGTGAACCACTCAAAGTAGATAGTGTTGTCTACAAGATTTGGAAGGAGGATACCACATGAACTATGCATGAAGGACTATATACCTAATATTTTAAGGGGAAAAAGTTAAAAATAAATAAAAAATGAGTCATGAGCACTCAGGTCATGAAGAATAATTCTATTGCATGAAATGACCTTTTAAGGCTACCCCTATTCGTACACAGGGCAGAGTATACATTGAAGGAAATGCTTTAATGATTGGTACAAAGAGATGGTTTTGAATATTCCCAAGAATAAAATGGGGTCCTATTGTGAGTAATATTAATCTAAATAAAACCTTAAAAAGCCCTATACTTCACTACCATGATCTAAATTATCCTAAATATAACTTATAGGCATGTGAATGGCTACCTACAACTAAGGTAAATAATGAGTTGGAGGTAGTGTCTTCAATTCACAAAATGAGTTTTTATGGATGGTATTGGACTAGAAAATATATATTTTACTTCAAATAACTCATTATTAATCCATATATAAAATGAAAAAAATCCTTATTATTACCAAATATACACCATATAGGGGCAAAACCATGAGTGTGCAGTCAAGATAAGGGCATTCTCTTTGAAGACCCAAACATGGAGATGATGTTATTTTAAAGGATTATAAACAAGGTAAGAGTATAGTATGGTACTATTACATAAGGAAAAATTTAAATATGTTCCAAAATCATCAACCTAAGCTTGGACCTAGAATTACAAGCCTATCTCAATCCTTAAGGAGCATGGCTTAATGTTGAGAAGTAAGGGATGTATCAATGCAAAAGAGTGGGCTTGGCTTAGAAAAATTATGGAACATAAAAATTTATGAGATTTATAATATATATATATATATATATATAGAGAGATATATATATATCTTAAAAAATCAAACTAAGATAAAATAACCTACAACTAAGCATAAATAGAGATTCCCTTCTTTTGCAGTCATAGGCCTAGTTCTAGGTTTCAAAGGCATGGAAGGTGGTTAAAGAGAAAATAGGGTAAAATATGATTTAAATACACCATGGGAGGAATTAATTAACCTTATATGTCAGGAGTGATAAAATGATAACCTTAATTTTCAATAGGCACATCCTATACCCTGTATACCCTCAAACTATGCCTTTTCAAATGTCCACCTTGGGAAATTGATGAGTTAGAGGGTCAAATGGAAGAGTCAAGAGATAAAATTTGGTAAATATTACCCTTGGTACACCTAATATGCTATAAAATAATCATATTTTATAATATAATATGTAAAACCCTATCTATTTTGTCTCAGAGTAGGGGTTGATTTAGCATGCACGAAGGTGACAAATTTGGGGAAAATGTTGAAATAATGGACCAGAAGTAAAAAAATGACCAAACGGTGATTGGATAAGATTGGTACAGCCTAATAAGACCTAAAAAACCTTGATATTGGGTCTGGAACCAAATAATTTTCTCTAACCATGGAGGGATGCAGTCATAGGTGAAGGGAATCCTTAAGCCTAAAAGATAAATTGAGAGTCATGTGATTTTTTGACCTATCCCATGCATTAAAATTGTTTTATTAATGATTTAAAAGGTATATCAGATTTATTTGATCTATAAGTAGTCAATGGAGGTCATTATAAGCTCATGTAGAGTCTAAAATGGTAGGTAGACCTATTGGCAAGGTCTAGGCTTAATGCCAAGCAGGGGTAAGTTTTCATTTTTTGATCTTGAGGAGATAATCCAATTATGGGAACATGTTTTATGGGTCAATATTCATGTGATTTAATTAAAAAAATTGTAATAAAACTCATAAAAAAGACAATTCTTGGCTTTCAAGCTCCCAAACCCTCACAAAATGCATAAGGACTCGAATGCTAAGTTGAAAATCTTAAAAAATTTATGACCATTTTCATAGAGATTTAATGAATTGGGAGAATTTATATATGATCATTGATAATCCCTTAGTGTAATTTTATAGGAGGTCTAATGTTTATTCTTTATGAACAAATGTTAAGAAGAGCTGAAACCACTCAAAACCCTTGCAAACACTATTTTGAACCCAATGAGAGATAAAGGCCAAAAAATAAAATAAAATGGATGTTTAAAGATTTAAACTCATTAGGATGACCTTTATAAATATCCTTAGATCCACCTCATGCCACTAGTCCATACCTGCAAGTATAGGGTTGTATGGAATAGGCCAAGCAAGAGTATTTAATGCTAGAATAGGGGTCCACATAAATGAAAAGGATCCCAAATTTGATATCAGGGATGTTAAGGAGGTCAAAAAATTGAGTCATATAATATTTTATTATATCACATGTGTGGGAGCTCAAAACGAACATTTTTGGTCTTCTAGGCTAAAGAGGCCTAATTGGGAGGACTAATTGGTCTAAAAAACACATTTGACTTGAGTGTATCATAAATAAAATTAGCATGGAGAAACATGAGGAAAAATGGTAATAAAACATGGTATCAATTAGTCTTGGAAGTTTGTACATTCTCCTACACAAGTAGACTTGTGTAAAGATAGGGCTACAAGAAGACTAGGCCTAGTGAAAGCTCTATAAACAAAATGGGAACTTGAAGAGAGTTTTATGGTTATATATGAATTTTTTTAAATTAAAATATGACTAAAATAGGAATTTCATGAAGAAAAATTGCACAAATTGAGCTAAATCCAAATTTTATCTATTTTGGCTAAAATAGGCCTAATGAGACAAGGAGGCCTTATGACACCTAAGAGGGGAATTTAGGATTAAAGGTAATGTAACTATTAAATATTATTAAATATAGTTTCCAATTTTCCTTAAGATGAAAATGTAACTATCCAAGAGATCTCATGATCAAATTATTTCCTCTTGCCACTTGCCAAGGAGGAATTTCAATACTCAAAGATGCATATGAAGAGTTTCAGTGCCACATGTGAGGAAGGTGCTCAGTTTGGGATGGAAACATTTACACATTAGTTAATTTATCTCTCCTACATATCATTTCCATTAAAATTTTTTCCCTAACCTACTTTGATGTGCTCAAGAAATCCCATCATGAATGCAGTTTCACAAGACAGAATGATTGAGAAGATTGATATGCCACACTTCGATAAGAGGCTAATTTGGGATAAAATGATGTGAAAATAAGTTTCATGACTCTTTATACACCTCATTACCAAGTCATATACATCTAGTCAATTAGATGTATGAATGGGTTCAAGTATAATAATTATAGTTTTTACAACTCAATTATAACATACATTTATACTTTAGTAATCTATGACATCCCAAGTTCATTTATATGAGTGCAACTACATAATTATAGATAACCAAACTTATGATTTCAAAATAAAATGACCTAGAGTAATAATAATAATAATAATAATAATAATAATAATAATAATAATAATAATAATAATAATAATACTAATAATAATAATAATAATAATAATAATAATAATAAAACAAGTATGGGATCATACCACCCAATTATACCCTATGTTTAAACTGCATACTAATTTAACTTATAGCTACACATCACTATGCACTATTATATGCTATATATGTCTAAACACTTGTACATAATATACTTGTAATATATACTGCATACAATTTTTTATTATTGTATGTAAATATATTTCAATAGTTAATTCATGTTATTCTCAAAGAGTTAGATAACTCATAACTAAGTTATTACATAATCTTTTCATTTTAATAACTTAACTCTTTTTCTAAGAGACTATTTTCACATGGTTATAATTTTGGTCACATAAACACCTTATGACTTATTTCAATCATATATTTAATTATAGTTATAATACCTATATATAACTACTTGTATATACACCATATGTAAGTAATAAAATTATATGAAAATAAAATACCAATGTTCATTTATAATTTTTAATCAAGAACCCCCTATAATTTCATAAATCCTTAAGAACTTTCTTGCTCACAGAGTATAATGATGAACTCTATAAGTTAAGGGATTCTATAATATAATTCTCCTTTATGTTTAAGGGTGTTGGGTAAACATGTAGTTGGTGTCTAATCTTACAGAGTCCATGAATTATTTATAATAATTAATATAATTATTTATAATAATTAATATATCTATGGACACACATCACTATATGCCAATACATACTATATGTACATTTACATCCATATCAATTAATCTATCCATACCAGCCACTGTGGACATGTTCTTATGATAATAAACACTGCATAAGAAAACTTATAGTCATTTATAACTCTAACCAAGGATCTTAAATCACATAGTTTATCTCAATCTAATGAAGACCTATGTTAAGCTATGAATATGCATCTATATTTAAATGCTTGGTTTGGAGCCTAGAACTTTATTGACATGTTTTCTCAACTCTTGGTTTCTATGACCAATTCTTAAATTTTATACTCTTCCAATACTCATAGATTATTTAGATATAATTTTTTCATGTAAATATAAATATGTTAAATAATATACATACAACTATGGTTCAAAGGTGTCAATTGTCTCATAATCTTAGTTTTATGTTGAATGAATATGATTCCTGTTACCAATCCATGTCAAATCACATGAGCAAGATCCTTTACATTAGTGTTTGCTCATGAAATGGTATTAACCTAATTATCAAGACACCCCACATATAACCTATATTTTTAATAATTACATTAGTAATTTATTACATTATGGATTAATTGGTCTCATTTATAGATATATATTTCAAAGTTATCATTGACATCTCTTTTTCCTATTGGTCATACTTTATCCATCATAACCCACTTTATTAGATTTATATAGAAGTATACAAGTATATTTATCGACAATCCATTATATTAATATAATAATGCAATTTGTAGCTTAAATAAAATAGTATAAATATCACTACACCTAAGGGTGTGCCAATTAAATAGTAATAAATTCATACTAGTAACTCATATAACTAGCATAATATATTAACTCAACATTTAAATAAGACCCATACATATTTATCATTATTTATTAATATTATTTTATTATTAATATACTTATATACTATACATGGCACATAATAATGAGATCCTCCAAGGAATAAAAGGCATCTAACTAAAACTATTTGGTTTCACATACCCTTTTTATGTATATACTCTCTGATATAAATCTAGTTAGATTCGATATAATCAGTATCTCCATTGTATTTCAAATCACCATGTATTATCTCTACAATGATACACTTATTAACTCAATGTCTAATTATATTTGAAATAAAATTATATTACTACTAGCCATTAGTATTTCAAATCTCCATATGTCCTTCATTGGCAATAATCATCCTATATTTTATACACTAAATTATAAATTATCTATACAAAATTATATTCTATATACATTCTCTATACATAGTTATTTTTTACCATTATAAATATTTGGTGGACTGCCACTCTTAGAATTATGGTGTAAACTCCTAAAGATCTATCATATAGAAATATGGCATAAACTCCATGTTATTTCTAATCGATTTTATACATTCTAGATTGTTGAATCCTAAGTAAAGTCAACAATTCATTTAATGATCAAAATGCTCAATAAAACTGATATGCTATGTATCATGAATATTAACTAGATTCACCTTAGTTCATAATCACCATATATTCAGGTAGTGTAATAACATAATAGTTTATTGAATGAAATTATTTTGGTCTTTGCTTTAGGATGTCGAAGTTAATATCACAATGTGAAATAACAAATAAATACTATTATATAAATCACCCCACTAAATTGACATGACTATTATGTTTAAATTGGTATATCTATATTGGCATAATTCCATAGACATATAAGAGTTTATTTTAATCAGTTTCATAGAATTCCACAAAACATCATATATTGCCTACCTCTTAATGGTGAACTGAAATAGCTTGAATCTAAAGATATATTTTCGTCTACTACCCTCATTCCATTTTGATATGTTTCCATCTCTGATAGTCCCCCTTTTTCTGATATTACATGATAAAATAATAAGAAGGGCATAGTCTTTCCTTTAAAATATTTTTATTTTTCTTCTTTTTTTCATGGTTTTTGTTATTATTTTATGTATTTCCTTCTTTTTGTTTTTCCTAATTTTAGACCATTCTCTTTTATTTTTTTATTTTTTTTCATTTTTCACCTCAAATGGCAGTTTCTAATTTTTTTAACATTAATTACAAAAATCCATAATTTTACTAATTTAATTAGCATCCTCTTAATACCATATCAATTTAATGTTAAATTCATATATCAATAATTTGGATTTAATTTAACTAAGAAAATCACATGTTTACTTAGAATTAATGATCACAAATATTAGTTATGCAAAATGATTTTCATAAACCATTTAAACTATATGAATAATTCATGAGCAATAACTATATAATGTAAGTAGTAATAGACATGCTACATTGCCCATTTCATTATGCATTCTAACATGTGATAAATTCTATGATGTTTGCAAGGTTATATCTAATTTCTCTATCATCCTCTAACATCTTGATCTACATCATCCTATTTGATGATGCTTTCCCTCCATCATGCTCTAAGGGATGAGTTCTTCTATGTCAACCTCCTAATAAATAGGTATTTAGATCATAACATCATGATAAAAATTCATCACAAAATACAATTGAAATAAAAAATCAACATGTTTGTAATGTAAACACATACACCACAACTAAATCAAATTAATGCAAACATGTAATTTGAGAAATAGCTTACTATCCCATAACAACATATATCTTAAAGCTTAGTCAAAATTAACCAAATAAAATGTACCAATTACTATAAATATCAAAAAATAATCAATTAGTTTTCTTAGTGAGTAATTATGATGTAACTCCTTCCCTTGTAAATCTATTCATCATCCCAGATGGCTCTTATTCAAACATATGTTCTAAATTGAAATATTATTTAGCATAAAAATAACATATCATAATAATATAAAAATAAGTAAATAAATGTAAAATTTTCTTGGAGAACTCATCATAGTTCTTCTAAATAATACTATTATTATAATATTGGTCCCAAAAGACCCTATAATATGGCATCTCCCTAATATGCAAATAAAGTTCATGTCACTTACCATAATTGGTTTTATCATGACCACCTCGATGTCTAGAACTGGAAAGATAGGCCTATACATTATATGACTAACCATTTATGATACCTTGAAGGGCCCCATGTATTTGAGTTTAAGTTTCATTGAATTAAAAAAATCACATGAATTCATCATAAAATCCAAAATCAAATGGCTAGGGAGAGTTCCATAAAACCTTCCAGTCCCCTCTGCACATCTCTTTAACCTAGAGAGTGTTTTTATTATTCTAGAGAAAAGTATTTAGGGATCCTGGTAAGAATGATGTGTGTGTGTGTGTGTGTGTGTGTGTGTGTGTGTGTGTGTGTGTGTGTGTGTGTGTGTGTAATTTAATAGTATCACTACTCCATGTAGATTCAATTAAGAATAACATGTCAGTACTACTACTACACCACATAACTTATGGATAATTATGATGATGAATAGTAAATGCACATACTACATTTTAGAATTGAGGGATACTCATTCCATAGTATACATGCATATGGTGATACAACTGAATTTGACAACTCTATCTACCATACTTAGATTTTATAAGATCCTCTTATCAGATCCTCTTATCAGATCCTAACTCAATAAATTTGATAAATCCATCTATCAAATCCTAGATTCGACAAGCTCCCTTTATCATAACTAAATTTAATAAGTACCAAGTCAATGTGAGACTAAAGAGGATCCAATCCCATCTTATGTTCCTAATTCACCACTCTTCCCTTAGGTCTCCATGACCTAATGATCTCCAAAATGGCACAAGGTTCAATAAATCACAACTCCATACTAATCTATCATAAAAAGCAATAATATATGATAAATAATTATAGATGTACCAACATACATACATAAATAATCAAACAATAATTTTGTAATTGTATTAAGTTGCCACTAGTTAAACATAACTAGTATCATATTTCAAAGCTTAACCTATTCTTTTATATTCATTTTTAAGAGTAAATAATGTTAAAATTAACATAACATACCAAGGTCAAATATCACACTATCCTTACAAACTTATAAAGGTAACAAGTGAGATAATTTTTCCCTACTTACTCGGCTGGTATACAATAAGTTAAAAGTTTATCTCAACCCTTTTAGACTACTAAGTTGTTCTTCACATCTTATACCATACTCTCTCTCAATGAAGTTACTTCAATAAATATTTAAAATAATGTGTTATAAGTAAAGAGAGAATAATATCAATCAAATCAAGGGTGTATAATAACATAATAATTATAAGCAACTTATAATTCTTAATCTAGAATTAATATAAATTAAAGGTTCACCATTCCATGTGGTCTAAGTTCAACATTTTATATAAAGTAGTAACTCTAAAACATTAGAAGTGGAAAGTAGATAACTAAAATCTTAATAACAAAAATCTTAAATACCCTCACATGGTAATAAGAAAACACCACAACTCAAATTTCTAAATCAATACTCTCTTACTAATCTTGTAAGAGTATTATCAAAACCTGCTTTCACAACTGGAAGGAAAATATTAACCACATAGATGCATCAATCCATTTCATTTATACAACTTCTCTATCAATAATAAGTATAAGACACTATTCCATGAACTCCTAAGAATATGGTCCAAAATAACATTTCAAAAATAAAGTTCTACTTAAGGGAACACTAAATCAAAATTATGAAAATATGAATCTAATTAGTGGTTTATAATGATGTCAAAGGAAAGTGAGTGAGTGATAAATCACCTCTATGCTAGCTATGGAAGATGACACTTCTTCCCAATCCACATAAACATAAGGGTTATAATCTATAAATAAACTCCTAACACATAATAATTATCAACCACGACATCTACACTCTATTGCAAGAAAATTCCCACCACACTATGTGGTACTAAACTAAAAATGGTCTTATAAGATTTTATAGTCTTAGGATTATTGTATGTAAGAAAAAAACTAAAACACATATACTTAAGTGAGAAACATCTCATGCTTTTTAAACACTCACCAAACACAAATGATAGAGTTGACTTGATTAACAAGAAAGGATGTAATCATTCTCGAAGTGTCAATCTAAACGATCATAAAATACTATAGGAATCTTTTATTCATGACTCAAGAATTATGTTATGCACTCACCTATGAAACATTGATTACAACCAACACCATTGAGACACTTGATAAACCAAGCTTTTAATTAATATAATAAGAATGGATTCACCTAAGGCACACATTGAATGTACTACACACATTTCAATATTATCATTTCTAATCATTATAAGGATATAAAAATGCTAATGGACTCATCAGGTCCTAGATTTTGGGCCACAACTCTAATACCACATATAGCAACCCCACTGAGGTCTAAGTATAAATACATGATTTTTTAAATTAAAGACATATATTATTAATACATTAAACCATGATAATCTAACTAGTGATCATATAAGATACTTTAAGTGAGATAACTATAAATGAAGTATACCATGTCATACATCTTTGATCACTATCAACATAAGTAAACACATTATAATAAAAATATAAAAATTAATTACAATAAACCAGACTTGACTAATACATGCCTGCAACTGCTGTTGTCAGCATATAAATAATAAGTAATTATATATCTTAATTATAATGTTCCAATAATAAGTATAATGCAATATAAGTACATATATAATATACATGGCTTCCCAGAGCATAGTTCTCAAACTCTAGTATATGTGGCAATCTCAAGTGTTGTTTCCAAGCCAGTCCTATTGTGGGGGGAAGAGCATCATCTGAGCACTTTTCCATACTAACCATAGAAAAACAATCCCCCACACTAATACCATCAAATAATGGCCCTCCCTTCATGGATGAGTAGATAGTGATGGTGTAGGAATCCAGAGGGACAAATTAGTACCCATGTGATGTATGCTTTATAGAATTAAACATGAAGTGTATCATATAAAACCCACTCTATTGCAAGATATTACACAAACATGTAAACCATACTCATGAAATGATAATGCCTCACTAAACATACTTTAGCCAAAGTTTTCAATAATATTAGCAATCTATAGATTAGTCAAAATCTATACACACTACTTGATCAGATTGCCTTTATATAGCAGTGTTATGCTAGTAATCTAGTTAAGTCCATTTCACTCCTTAGTATCAAAAATGCAAGATTGGTTAAAATAATATAACCAAAATATTCAAACAATTTACATCCTACTAATAATCATATCACATAACAATCCAAGCATAAGAGTAATAAAAAAATTTACATTTATTCCAATAAATGTATGGATGAATCCCACATTATTTTTTATCCCATACTAAAAATTATTACTAAAGTTTATATCACCTAGGTAAAATATAGTTTTAACTACAAATTCTAACTACCAAAATTAGTTTCCAACATACTACATGCTATGATAACCCATATTATCATATTCTATTGTTCTAAACACAAATACTAGTTACCACAACCAGTCGTAATAAAGTAGTCATAAATCCATGGAAACATAAAATTTTATTTAAGAAACTAAACATAAAAATTCAAGTCTCAGTTTTATGAAACACATAACATTCCATTCTAGATTTTAAATATTATTAAGAGAATTACAATCACACATTAAAAAGGTCCTACTATCTACCATAAATTATGTTATTCATAAAAATAAATAACTCACACACATTTAGTACATTAAAAGTATTAATGAGTTCTAAGATTATTAATTATTGTTTACACCACTTGTGTATAACAAACATTTATGTTGCATTACTCTATGACATCCCATAGTATGATATTTCATTGTTGATGAACACAATGATATAATTATAAATAATCAAACTTACAATTTCAAAATTAAATGACCCATAGCCATAAATAATAATAATCAAGCAAGTATAGGATTATACCGCTTGGGTATACCCTATGATTAAACTGCATACTATTATAACTTATAGGTACATATCACTATGCACTATTATATGCTATATATGTCTAAACACTTGTACATAATATATATGCAATATGTAATGCACACAAGTTTTCACTACTATATGTAAATATATTTCAATAGTTCAATTATGATATTCTCAAAGACCTAAATAACTCATAACTAATTTATTTCATAATCTTTTCATTTTAACAAATTAATTCTTTTTCTAAGAGATTATTTTCACACAATTATAGTTTTGGTCCCATGAACACCTTATGACTTATTTCAATCATATATTTAATTATAGGTATAATCCCTATATATGATTACTTATACATGTACCAAATGTAAGTACTCACATGATATGAAAATACTATACCAATGTTCATTTATACTTTTTGATCATGAACTCCCTATAATTTCATAAATCCTTAAGAACTTTCTTTCTCATGGAGTATAATGATGAACTCAATAAGATAAGGGATTCTATACTATAATTTTATTTTATGTTTAATAGAGTTGGGTAAACATGTAGTTGGTGTTTAATCTTCTAAAGTCCATGACTTAGTTATAATAATTAATATAACTATGGACACACATCACTATATGTATGTTTACATTTGTATAAATTAATCTACCCATATTGGGCATTGTGCACATGTTTTTGTCATAATAAACATTGTATAATAACTCCTATAATCATTTATAAATCTAACTAAGGATCTCAAATCACATATCTTATCCTAAGATAATGAATATCTATGAATATCAATATATATTTAAATTCTCATTTAGGAGATTAGAACTTTATCAACACAGTTTCTCAACTCTCAGTTCTCATGACCAATTCTTAAATGTTATACTCTCCCAATACTCATAGATTTATCAAATAGAAATTTTGCTTATAAATATAAATATTTTCAAAAATATACATACAACTATGGTTCAAATGTGTCAATTGTCTCATAATCTTAGTTATACATTGAATGAATATGATTCCTATTAACAATCTGTGCCAAATCATATGAGCAAAATCCTCTACATTAGTGTTTGCTCATGAGAATGTAATTAACCTAGTTAGAAAGATACCCCAAATATGACTTGTAGTTTTAATAATTACTTTAGTAATTTATTATGTTATAGCTTAATTTGTCTCATTTATGTATATCTATTTCAATGTTATCATTGATATCTATTTTTCCTTCTGGTCAACTTTATCCATCATAACCCACTTTATTAGAATGATATATAGGTATATGGGTATATTTATCGATAATCCATTTTATGAGTATGCTAATGTAATTTTTACCTTAAATAACATAGTATAAATATCACTATACTTAAGGGTGTGCCAATTAAATAATAATAAATTCATACTAGTAACTCATTTAACAAGTATAATAGATTAAATCGACATCTGAATATGACCCATACCCATTTATCATGGTTTATTACTATCATTTTATTCTTAATCTACTTACACACTATACATAACATATAATAATGAGATCCTCCAAGGAATAAAAAGGCATCTAAATAAAATAGGATGCTCAGACTAATACTATACAGTTTCACATACCCTTTTTATGTATATACTCTTCTATGGTATACATCTAGTTAAATGCCTTATATTTAGTGTCTCCATGGTATTTTTAATTTCCATGTATTCTCTTTATAATGGGATACTAATTAACTCAGCATTTAATTATATTTGAAAGAACATTATATTACTACTAACATTGGTATTTTAGATCTCCATCTATCGTTTGTGGAGAATAGTCACCCTATATTTTATACATAGAATTATAAATTATCTTTATATTATTTTTACAAAGTTATATTCTATATACATTCCTTTTACACAATTATTTTGGACCTTTATAAATATTTACCAGACTGCCACTCTTAGAAATATGGTGTAAAATCCTAAATCTCTACTATATAGAAATGTGGCATAAAATCTTGGTTATTTCTAATTGATTTTACAGGTTCCTAAATTCCAACTCAAAAATAAAGTCACCATTGATTTTACTAACCAAAATTCTCAATAGAACTGGTACACAATGTAGCATGAATATTAACTAGATTCACCTTAGTTCAAAAATCACCATATATTCAGGTATTATAATAACATAACAGTTCACTGAATGAAATATTTTTGTTCTTTTCTTTGGCATGCCCAACATAATATCATAATATGAAATAAATCATAAATAATGTTATATAAATCACCCCACTAAATTGACATGACTATTGTGTTTAAATTGGTATATCTATATTTGCATAATTCCATAGACATTTAAGAGTTTATTTTAAATAGTTTCACAAAATTCCACAAAACATCATACACTACCTAACTCTCAATATTTAATTAAAATATCTTGACTCGAAAGAGATATTTTCCTCTACTTCCCTCTTTTTAGTGTGATATTCCTTCATCTCTCATATTTCCCCCTTTTTCATACTCCACGATAAAATAATTACAGTCTCTATCCCATACACTAGAAAGTTATCTCAGAGTGGCTACAGTTGAAGGTTATTTATAGAGTGTGTAAAATTTCCTACCTAAGCATGAATAGCCATTAGTATAGATGTATGTATTTTAATTTTTATGCATAAAACATTGTGTGTTTGTGTATGTTCATGTGCATGTGTGTGCTTATATGTATCATTGATTATGTTTTATGATTTTCTACATGGGTTTATAAGTTATGACATTGACATTACATATATTGACTATAATATCATGCTATTAGGATATTATTATGTTATGTAATTTCATAGTAAAAAATAACTAAAACAAAATGTAAAAATGATGTCTCAAGTAAGTAGATAAAAAATCAAAAAATAAAAATAAGTGTAATAAACGAATGTAAAACATAGCAATTGCAAGGATGATGAAAATCTAAATGAAAAAAATAAGATATGTAAAACATTGTAAATGAAATACATATGTCACATAAAATGTAATATAAAACAAAACATAATATGTGGATAATAAATTTTTAAAAAATTATCCAAAATAATAAAAAAATCTAATCAAACACAGATAAAAAATGAATGCAGTATCATCTAATGTGAGACAAGTGAAAAAATAAAATAAAACAAAGGTAACCATAAAATGTTTGTAAAAAATCCATTTTAAAATAAGTGAAAATTTAAATAAAATAAAGATGTGAAAAATAAATGTAAGTAAAGACTCTAATAAATGAACACTCAAAATAAGTGCTTGTGTTAAAGTGGAATGTAGGAAGGAATGACCATATAAATACATAACTATGATGAAAAATATGGTGTAGATATGAAATGGTTGGGAATTTGTGATGAATGACAAGTTTTATTCCTCAAGGTATTATAATTTTTTAAAAAATTACAAGAGGCATGTTTTAACCTTGTAGGGTTTTACTTATGTAAATACTATGTGTGATTAAAGGGCCAAGTAGTCTAAATTAGTGAAATAAAATTGAATAAAATAGACACTAATTTTTAATAGATTTTGAGTAGCCTTGACTTTCTAAAAATAGTAATAAATATGTGCAAATAAAGACTTATCTTGAAAACACTTAGTATGGAAGATCTGAGTGCTAGAAATTTAGATATAAATAGGTATGAGTTTCATCAAATGGATCCCTATATCATAACCCCTCATGGATAGTAGTGCCACATTTAGATAAAATTATCATGTGCTTTTAGTGTCTTGGTAATAGTGTTAATGCCCCTTATGTAGGACTGATCCAAACTTTTGGGTGCACTTGCATCTATGTTTTTAGGTTCTATTATTATGCACATGAAGTCTGAAACTCCATATTGTGCTTTTAATAGCTGATTTATGATGCAAACCCTAATACTCTTTGCAAGTAAGGCATGATCTAAAAAGTGTGTTCATTAGTAGGATAGGATGAGCATCCTCAACACCCCACTATGAAGAGATTTGCCTACATACCAATAATCTAAGGAGGGATGAAGACCTATGTATTTCTCACCACCTAAGTGCTAGTACAAGATCAAGTGATTCTAAAATGACAGTGGTCTTGAATTCTTTGAGTGTGCTTGATATTAGAAATTTAAAAAATATAATCTTAGGGATGTTGTACATGATAGTATGTAGAAGTAGGGTAGAATAAGGATTAATAGCCTTTATTTTAATCAACCTTTTCTATGTTTGAATATGTATTTTGCATCTAATTTACATTTAGTGGATAAAGGTATAAAATTCATGTATTTATAGTGTTTTGTATCTTATGTGGATAATAAAAGATGCTTAGGCCAACCCTAAGAGTGTTTTACTTTTGAAAATATATTCATATGAAGAAGATAGGGTAAAGGACATTAGTACCATTTTGGGGACACTAGTGTCATGTGGTTCTAGTATCCTTAATGTGGTGCTAATGTCTAATGAGTAGACTGCTAGGCACAAAGGTCTAGGATTAGAAAATGAGGGTCTAAGACTATTTAAGCTAGGTAGGGACACATGTGGCCTACACAAAGGCTAGAAAAGTGTGATAATAGGCTCTAGGATGGGTCTAGGGATAAGTTAGGAATAGGTTGTCTCAAATATCACTTTTAAGTGTTTAAATTCCCCCCCCCCCCCCCCCGCTTTATGCTAGAAATGAATCAAAGAGAAATGACTAATATAAATGAAAAATAAACATACCTAGACTTACCTAGGAAGTGAATCCCATAAAGCTAAGTCTATGTATGTGTATCTGGATCTATGTATATGAAGCATGATCCAAAGTATGACCTATGAATGAAACATGCATAAATCTATCCTTAGTTAATACATATAAAAAGAAAAATATTATGTTGAATAAATAAGTAACTGAGTAAAATTAAGTAAAGATATGGGAAAGATGAATGGAACAAATACACTTCATTGGGTATGTAAACCAATGCATCAACCTAGTGATAACTTATGTGTGTTTATGTAAAAAGTGATCAAAT